>CM055124.1:260691392-260885637 GCA_029206835.1 Rana muscosa | reverse complement strand
GGCATTTTGCCATTTTCCGGACGGGAAAAAACGGCATTAAAAACGTTGTTTTCCCCCGTCATTTTTTTCCGCGGCAGTTTTCCCATAGGGAAACACTGCCACGGAGCCTACACACGGTCGTTTTTCCTCGACATGAGAAAAAAATGTCGGGATAAACGACCGTGTGTGGGGAACAAGCCGTTCCCTCGTTTTTAATGTCATTATTCACGACGGTCTTTTACCCGCCGTGAATAATGATCGTGTGTACGCGGCAAAAGAGAGAGCGAGAGAGAAATAAAGACAGACAGATAGATAGACAGACAGACAGATATGGGCAACTGAAGCGCTCTGAAAGGCGTTCTCTCTCTGCTGTTACTGAAATTACCGCAGGGGCGTACCTAGAGCATTTGGCACACGGGGCGGATCCTATATCTGGCACCCCCCCACCTTGAAATGTAAAAACATCACATTGTGCCCCCTGCATCCTTCAATATCTTTTTGTCACTACTGTGTACCCCCTCTCCACAACTGCACCTCTGGACCCCTTTACATTAAATGGCACCCTGCACCTCTGGACCCCTTTACATTACACAGCCCTTGTACCTCTGGACCCCTTTGCATTACACTGCACCCTGCACCTCTTGACCCCTTTACATTACACAGCCCTTGTACCTCTGGACCCTTTACATTACAGAGCCCCCCACAGCTCTGGAGGCCTGTATGTTACAGACACCCCCCAAACAGTTCTGGACCCCCTGCATGTTAGACAGATCCCCTACAAGGCAGACCCTCTCCCTACAGTGCAGACCCCCTTACAGTACAGACCACCCCTAAAGTGCAGACCCACCTACAGTGCACAGACCCCCGCTACAGTGCAGACCCCACACTACAGTACAGACCCCCGCTACAGTGCAGACCCCCGCTACAGTGCAGACCCCCGCTACAGTACAGACCCCCCGCTACAGTAGAGACCCCCTACAGTGCACAGACCCCCTACAATACAGACCCCCCTTTCAGAACAAACACTGAGAGCCTGAGGTAGTGGCTTCGCATCCGAGCCAGTCGGCACACCCGGGACCCAGTGTCCTATTATTCTGGGTCCCCTATCAGATAGTGCCCAGGTTGGACTGCGCATGCGCAGTCCGAGATCACAAAAATCTCCGAGACTGAACATCTGTTCACTCAGCTGTAGTTGGAGCATGCGCAGTTACGACGCTCGCTCCGTGGCGTGTGTATTATTGAGCAGTGATTTTTTACAGGTTGGACATCTCGATAGAACAGCGCTGGCCGCGCTCACAGCAATACAGCAAGGGGCAGATGGTTATTAAAAAGGGGCGGGTGTATTATTGAGCAGTGATTTGTTAACCATCTGCTCCTTGCTGTATTGCTGTGAGCGCGGCCAGCGCTGTTCTATCGAGATGTCCAACCTGTAAAAAATCACTGCTCAATAATACACCCGCCCCTTTTTATAAACCATCCGCCACCTTGCTGAATTGCTGTGAGCGTGGCCAGCGCTGTTCTATGGAGATGGGTCCCCCATCTGATACAGCGAGCGTCGTGGATAAGCATTGGGAGCGAGCGGCCTGTTAACTGCGCGATGCTCCAAGAACAGCTGACGGAACCGATGTTAAGTCTCTGAGATTTCCGTGATCTCCAATTGCGCATGCGCAGTTAAACCCGGGCACTATCTGATGGGGGGACCCATACTGATAGAACACCGGCACAACGATCCCCTTCTCTCTGTGGTCGCAGCTCTGATCAGTCTCTACAGCGGCTGTCACAGCCGAGCAGAGTGAAGCCGCCTCCCCCTCCTCCTCTTGATCACAGACATGCATTGTAGGCATGCACAGCTGTAATTATATACTGAAAGTATATGTTTTAATGGGATATTAATGGAATAGATAGATAGATAGAAAGGATTAAGTTGTAAAATCTGATGCTTCTGTTGTCTATTGCCTTTTGATCACAGGCATGCACAGCTGTAATTATAGGATGAAATATAGGACTTTGAGACAGAAAGTCCTCCCTTATTGGCAATTGCCAGGGAACGGCCACGACGAGACGTACCAGATTGGCGTACCAGTGATGCCGAGGCCAATCCGGAGCAATGAGGATCACCGGAATTCCCTCGGTCGCCACCTTGCGCAGCAGGCGAGGGAGCAACTGCAGCAGAGGATAAACGTATATCAGGTGATAATGAGCCCATGGTCCACTAACGCCTCTGAGGCATCTGCCGAAGGATCCCTGGATCTGGCCACAAACCTCGACAACTTGCGATTGAGTCGAGAGGCCATCGGGTCCACCTCCGGCGTGCCCCACCGTCTGTGTGAAAGGAGTTGAAATACCTCCGGGTGCAAGGACCACTCTCCCAGGTCCAACGTCTGGCGACTCAAATAGTCCGCCAGTTCTATGCCCGGAATGTAAATGGCTGACAGAGCCGGTACGCTTCTTTTAGCCCACTTCAGGGTACGGGGGACCTCGGAAGCCGCAGCTGGGCTCCGAGTCCCCCCTTGATGGTCGACATACGCCACCGCCGTGACTTTGTCCGACTGGATCCTAATGGAGCGATCCTGCAGTCTCTCAGACCACGAGGAGAGGCAGTCTGATGGCCCGTATTTCCAGAACATTGATCGGCAAACGGGCTTCGTCCAGAGTCCAAGCCCTTGGGCCAACAGGACTCCCCAGACTACACCCCACAAAATAAAACAAAATATATATGTATCTATGATGTGAAATGATTTGTTTTACTCTAGTGCACAATTGGTGTCACATAGCATGTCGAATTATATTTAATTTCTGATTCACCCCTATGGGTTAATCATGAGACACACCTCTGGGGGTGGAGTTTGTAGGGGCGGGGCCTATTGGGGTGGGGGACGATGGGTCGGGGCCTCCTTGGTGGACATGAGTGTGTGTATATCTATATGTGTGGGGTTATCCATGAGAATAGGATACCACAAGCTGTGTAGGCTCTGAAGAAAGGGGTGCGCCCCGGAAACGCGTCAGCCGTCCAGCACATTTGAGGTACCATCTATCTCCCTGGTCATCGAGTTTTAACTTCAGTCGTCCTATGATTCAGGCTGGTCACTAGAAAAAGCTCATTTTAACGCTCTGCTTGTGAGTAGGACCATTGCTGTTTTTATACATTTTAATAAAGATTTTATCTGGTAATACACTAGGTCGGTGCGCCCTCCTGTTTTTTGTTTTTGTTTTTTTTACTGGTGTGTGATTGGGCATACGGAACGGCCTCGAAAGAGGTCACCATGAGTCCCAGGACTCCCATGCAAAAACGGATTGGCGACCATTTTTGAGGATGTCAGCACCCGCACTGCAGACTGAAGTGTCAGTAGCTTCCCCGGAGGTAGGAATACCTTTGCCTCCAAGGAGTCCAGAATCAGACCGAGATACTCCAGACCTTGAGTCGGGACCAGGACTGACTCCTGAATGTTTAGGAGCCACCCGAAGTCCCTGAGGGTCTGACTGACGATAGTCACACTGTCTTCTAATTCTGAGCCATTTCCTGCTCTGAGAAGAAGATCGTCCAGATAGCCCACGACAGCAATGCCTCGCTGTCTCCGCAAGCTAGAACCGGCACAAGCACCTTGGTGAACACCCTTGGTGCCGAGGCTAGGCCGAAAGGAAGAGCCACAAATTGATAGTGGACTTCGCTGATCGCAAGCGCAGAAACTTCTGGTGACTTGCGCAGATCGGAACATGCAAGTAGGTGTCCTTTATGTCCAAGGTCGCCAGAAAATCCCCTTGACGGAGTGTACTGATCACCGTGCGAATGGATTCCATGCGGAACTTTTGCACCTTGACGAAGGCATTCAGGACCTGGAGGGTCCAAGATAGGCCGAACCCCGTCCCTTTTTCGGGAAGACAAACGAATTCGAGTAGAATCCCTGAAACCTCTCCTGTGACGGAACCGGCACAATCACTCCGGACCTGAGCAATCCTGAATAGGCCCCATAAGGCTGCCCGACGGGCAGGAAGGAGAGGAAGATTCGAGGGAAGAATCTGTACGGGACCAGGAACGGTAACTTATCCTGTAACCTGAGGTGATCACCTCGCCCACCCATTGGTAGGAGATCCGGGAGGGTCCACCGATCCGTGAACCTGCAAAGTCGTCCCCACTACCCCAGAGTCGGGTGGGGGCAAGACTTTGCACGGAGGCGGGCTTGGGGAGCCGGCTTGTTTGGCTTACGCACCATGGGGCGCTTGTGTCCACCAGCCGCACCGCTGTCAGTCTGGAGGGCCTCCCCGTTGACTGACGAAAAAAAAAAAAATTTTGCTGGAAAGGAAGGACCCTGCTTACAGCGGCCTCCTTACCCTTGCTAGCCTGAGGAAGAAGAGTACTTTTTACCTCCCGTGACATCCTTGATGATGTCATCCAGCGCAGCACCGAAAATCCTACCACCTTTAAATGGTAGATCCGTCAGAGGCTTTTTAGAAGCTAGGTCCAGCAGACCAGCATTTCAACCAGATCAGACAACGCAATACCACCCGCAAGGCAGAGGCCCTGAGATATAAGGGGCCGCGTCTAACGTGGCGTCGCAACATAAACCAGGCCCTGCACCATTTGGTGGGCCAGAGCAATAGTGTCTGGAGGAAGATTATGCTCCTGTACAGTTTGGTGCAAAATTTTTTGCCCAACCCGTAAGTGTCTGAGACACAAAGGTCGCCGCTACCACAGGACGTAGGGCGGACCCCAACAAGGCAAACATGGCTCTGCTCACCACTTCTGACCTCCTGTCAGTGGGGTCCTTAAATGCAGGAGTCCCCTCCATCGGGAGAGTGGTGGCCTTGTTCAACCGGGCGACTGGAGGGTCGACCACTGGGGGAGAAGCCCACATTTTAAGTAGGGCATCTTCAAAGGGGTATCTGATAGGCAAACGCCGCGGGATCATAAAAGTCTTCTGCGGCTTTTTCCCCAGACCTCATCAATGAGCTGGTCAAAGAAAGGTACTGTTCTGTCTCAACTACAAAGCGATAAAGTTCATCTCCAGGTTTAAGTAGGCCTTACTGAAGCTGGTTTGATATTCATCCCTTGCATCGATACAGGCAGTTTAACTCAATGAATAAACTCACAGTTAGGACGACAGACGATGAATCCTTTCGAATGTTCCGTTTAATGATGGATATTCATAGGTAGAAAAACGTTGCAGTTGTAAGCCACATGTAAGATGTTTAGCATGGAAGATATACAGGAGTAATGACCAGAATCAGGAAGTGGAGGAGATATATAAAGAACTACGGTGAGAGAAAGAGAGAGTTCAGCTAGAAAGAAGGGGACAGATCTTAAAGACACAGAGCAAGAATAAATCACATAGTGTAACACAACACTCCCCGTCTGAAATCTTTAGATTTCATAACCTTAAACTAAAATATATATTTTCAAAAAGTCCAATACTGACGAATGTCCTGGAACCTGTAATGAAAAACATGCAACAAGCAAATAATAAACGTAAGTTCAACAGGATGAAGAACATAAAGTCACAGTATGATGTCTTCAAATAATTCCAAAGTTCTGAGTAGAACCTGTAGATGGCAGCAATGTACTCCCCGCCGTGCCAACAGCATGGCTAGTCCTTGCACAAGTCACTCACCTGGCAAAAGGAGTACTAACTCTGTAATTGATCGACTAAAGGTTCGTGTCGATCCTCCCTTGGTTACCTTGACTTCTACCTTCCGGACTTTGTTATCGTCGCTGGGCATAACTTTAGTAATAAGACCCATAGGCCACTCATTCCGACAAACTTCCTTGTCTTTTAGAAGGATGAGGTCTCCAACCTTAAGATTCGGCTTAGATGCTTGCCATTTGTTACGACCTTGAAGGTGATGAAGATACTTTTTCTTCCAGCGATGCCAGAACACATTGGCTAGATGCTGCACCTGCTTCCATTGATGCCTGTAATGGTGTGACCGCAGCTTCTGTTTTGTACTTACAGAAGTGTGGAGTGAGGTGTTCACAGTTCTTATTTCCTTATCATCTTCAGGGTTTACTAGCCCATAGGTGGTGTCAATAGGGAGTAAGTAAGAGTCCTCACGCAGAAACCTTGGAGGTGACAGCCATAAGCTGTCCTGAAGAGCGGCAGGTGACACGGCTCTGGTCCCATAGTCAGCTGGGTTGAGTTCAGTGGGAACGTGATGCCATTGACTTGGTAGAGAGAATCTCTTGATACGTTCAACCCTGTTGCTGACGTACACATAAAATTGTTTTGTTTGGTTGTTTATGTAACCAAGTACTACCTTACTGTCTGTATAGAAGGTGAAAGAATCAATTCTAGTGTCCATTTCACTTCGTATGACCTCAGCAATTTCTACTGCTAGCACGGCTGCACAAAGTTCAAGTCTTGGTATGGTATGTGCAGGCTTGGGTGTGAGTTTTGCCTTGCCTAAGACAAAACTACAGTGTGATTCTCCATTCAGTTCAGAGGTCTTCAAATAGGCTACTGCAGCAATAGCTTCAACTACTGCATCAGAGAAAATATGAATCTCTCTCCGGTTAGCAGTTGAAGTGGAACCTGAAACATAGCAACGGGGGATTTTCTGAAGTTTTTCTAGTGACTTCAAAGAATATCTCCACCTTTTCCACTTGTGTTGATTCTCACTAGGCAAGGGAGTATCCCAGTCTATGTTCTCAGTAGACAACTGTCTTAGTAAAATCTTACCTTGAATGGTAACTGGAGCAAGGAAACCCAGTGGGTCATAGATGCTATTCACCATGGACAGGACTCCTCTCTTAGTGAAGGGTTTGTCACAAGTTGACACTTGGAAGGTGAATTTGTCTTGCTTGATGTTCCACAACAAACCCAGACTTCGCTGTACAGGAGGCACATCTGTACCTAAGTCAAGGTTTTTTAGACTAGTGGCATAGTCCTCAGAGTGAAAGGCATTCATAAGTTCCTGGCTGTTGGATATAATCTTGTGCAGTCTAAGGTTTGCTACAGACAGCATCTCCTTTGTTCTGGTGAGAAGATCAATTGCTTCTTTAGCAGTTGGAAAGGACTTAAGTGCGTCGTCAACGTAGAAGTTTCTTTCAACAAATTGACGGGCATCAGATCCATATTCAACTTCTCCAGTCTGAGCTGTTCTCCTTAGCCCATAAGTTGCCACTGCTGGGGAAGGACTGTTACCGAAGACATGTACCTTCATGCGATAATCTATAACTTCCTTGTTGAGGTCATTGTCCTTGTGCCATAGAAACCTGAGGTAGTTTCTGTTGTCTTCTCTGACGATGAAGCAGTGAAACATCTGTTGAATGTCGGCCATTACTGCTACAGCTTCTTGTCTGAAACGAATCAAGACTCCTATTAGACTGTTGTTCAAGTTGGGTCCAGTAAGGAGCATGTTGTTAAGAGAAACACCTTCGTGCTGAGCACTGGAATCAAAGACAACTCTGATTTGGTCTGGTTTGCGTGGGTGATACACCCCAAAGGATGGAAGGTACCAGCATTCTTCTCCCTCCTTTAGTGGGGGAGCAGGCTCTGCATGATCTCTGTCAAATACATTTTGCATAAAGTCCACAAAGTGCTTTTGCATCTCTGGTTTCCTGCTTAAGTTTCGCTTTAAGGAGGAGAATCTACTGATGGCCTGCTGCAAGTTGTTGGGCAATCTCTCTCTTGGGAGACGAAAGGGTAGGGGTGCTACCCAGTTATTGGAGTCATCTTGAAAGAACTCATTGTCCATTACCTTGATGAATTCTTTGTCTTCCATTGAAGGAGCCAGTATGTCATCTTCACTGGTTGCATTAAACACTGTAGAGCCGAAGTCGCCATCATGGCAGGAGAAAGGGCTTGTGTCACCTGAGATACCATGTTGCCATTCGTGGCTGGCTATCTTCTCTTTCACCCAGTAGTGATGTGGGCATGGCTCAAAGTAAGTGTTTCGGCCATTTGACAGAACATTTGTCTTGAATGACGAAAAGTTGGTAGGTCTTTTCATTTTGCCTATGCAGACATTGCCTATGATGACCCACCCTAGATCTGTGCGCTGGGCAAATGGGGCATCTGGGGGTCCACTGACTTGTCTGTGTACCTTGTGAACTCTTAGAATGCCTCTTCCTAACAGAAGAAGGATCTGAGCATCTTTGTCAAGCGGCGGTATCTCATTTGCTATTACCTTGAGGTGAGGGTGATGAAAAGCAGCAGCTGGAGTAGGGATTTCTTCCCTGTTAGCAGGTATCTGATTGCACTCAACAAGTGTAGGTAAGGGTAATTGCAAGTTACCTTTGAGAGAAGATACCATGAGTCCATGAGCCCTTCTTCCAGAAACCTCTATAGTTCCACTACAGGTACCCAAGGTGTAAGGATGAGCTTCGCCTTTTATTTCAAATAGATTGAACAATTCAGATTTTGCAAGTGATCGATTGCTCTGATTGTCTAAGATAGCATATGCCTTTAGAGACTTTTCTGGTTGATCCTTGTGGTATATGTTCACCAAGCATATCTTAGCACAGGACTTACCACAGCGGTCTTCTCCACAAACTTCAGTGCAGGATGAAGAAATGATGGTAGAATTAGGCACTTGGTCTATATTCTCCCCGCCATGCGTTAACCTGGGAGGAGCGTTGGCAGGTTGTGCAGAGCTGGGCTCAAGAGGATGGAGGGCTTGCACATGTTCTTCAGAGCCACACTCTATGCACTTGATGGACACATTACAGTCCCTTGCAAAATGTTCTGTAGAAGCACAGCACCTGAAACATACCCTAAATGTCTTTAAAAGCTCCTTGCGCTCTTCCAGAGGCTTTTTCCTAAAGCCGATACATTTATTGAGGGCGTGTGGCTTCTTGTGTATGGGATACTCTCTGTTAGGGTTTTCAATCTTGCTACTCTGTTTGTTCGTGGCTAGAACTGTGGTAGGAGTGGGAAGAATGTCAGTCTTTTTCACGGACACTGGGCCTCTATGGTTTCTATAGTTGCCCTGAAGACTGGTACTCTTAGGAAAGGGTGAGAAGAGGCTGTACTCACCGTAGGAAAAACTTGGATCGTTCTTGGTCTCTGCAATTTTCCTGATGAATTCACAGAAGAAAGAGAATGGAGGGAAGGAAACCTTGTTCTCTCTTTTGTATGATGACCCTAGTGCAGTCCATTTCTCTTGCAAACCATACGGGAGCTTGGAGACAATTGGGTTTACCCCTCTTGGAGTGTCAAGGTAACTGAGTCCAGGTAGTTTTGGGTCTGTCTTGGCTAGCTGAAGCTCAAGGAGAAGGTCACTCAGTCTCTGGAACTCCTTGTTGTCCTTACCGGATATCTTTGGGAAAGTTTCCAGACGCATGAACAAAGCATTTTCTATAGCTTCTGGACTGCCATAACTTTGCTCTAGTCGCTCCCATGCAGCTGTGAGGCCTGCAGTAGGATTGTCCATGAAAACCGATCTTAATGGCTTAACACGTGCAGCAGATAGAGGACCAAGCCATTTGATCAGCAGATTCAATTCTTGATCAGCTGTAATACCAATATTGCTGATTGTAGTTCTGAAGGCACATTTCCAACTTCTGTAGTTCTCAGGTTGGTCATCAAAACTTGTAAGACCAGTCTTTGTGAGCTCTCTGCGAAGCATGTACCTCAAACTCTTCTGTCTCAGTTGTCTCCGCCTTTATGTGAGATGCTGTTGGCTGTATGGTGCTGATTGCGTTATCTGACATTGTTGTTAAAGGACACAGGGAAATATGGTGCAGCAGATGCATCCAGGTGAGTTGCTTGCTTGAAGTCAGTTGTTCCAATGGTACGTTGATTCAAGGCTGTACCGATGACTGGAGATTGATGACTTGCTTGAAGCTTGCGCTGATGCTCTGTGACGTATGAAGGCAGGCAAGGTAGGCAGGTAGGAAATGCAGTGGAGTGATTTTGAGTGCAGGAAGTTGCTGGAACCTCTTTAACTTGAAGCTGTGAAGGAGTCTCTATGTAGTCGGGAGCATTGGAGACAATGGAGTGTGCACTGCAGTGGCTTAGGACATAGTCTTTAGTGCGTTTGAGGGGGTCTTCCATATCTGCTATGTTTAGGTTAATGCTGTCTTTCTCACTTGCACCTTCGTCTGCACTGATAGCTTGCTGTAGGACCCTTAGCTTTGTCATAGCTGCGTCATGTTTACACTGTTCATTTAAGGTTTCCATTGTTGCTCTTTGACGGGCTGACTGAGCTTCCGACTCTGCTCTTTGACGTGCTGACAGCGCTTCCAACTCTGCTCTTTTTTCTGCATATGCCACCTGCACTTTGCTGGCTTCCACTTCAGCGCGGGCATTAATAAGTCGCTCACTGAGTGTTGAGTATCTTGAACTATGGGATCTTGACGAGTTTTTAGAACGTCTGGTGGAAACAGATCTGTGAGATGCAGTGTCCTGTAACAGCTTTATTTTTGCTTCTGCCTTTAATCTGGTTTGCTGGATAAAACTGTCTCTTTCAAGACTAAGAATGTTGACCTGCTTTAACTGCCTCATCGCATTTTCTGTATTCATGTTTTGTAAGACATTAGTGAATTTGCTGCTGGTAAGCTGATAAAGCTCATATGAGGCAGAAAGTTGTTTAATGGCGCCCTCTAGTGTCAGTAGTTCACGTTCAACAGACACTGTATTGGCTTCAGCAAGGATTTTCTCCCAGACTAATTCCAAGCTATTTGACAATTCAGTCCTTGAAGCTTCATAATTCTCCATTACTTTCCAAGTGGGTTTAACTGAGTGTTTGGGTAACTCAGTTTCTTCAGGAACTTGTGGGGAGGTAGATGTGAGTTCACATGCAGAAGCTTGGTCACTCATGATAGCAGACTGACTGTGAAAGCAGGCAGGATCTGTGTGCTGAAATATGACACTGTGCAGATTGTCTCAGGCTGCCATGTGCTGCTTTGTCCCTTCTGTCTTGCTATGAGGGCAGTAAATCTTGTCTGTTTCAGTACTGACATGCAGAAATCTTGTAATTAGGCTGTGAAACTCCGTTTTTCTACTGTTCTGTCTCAACTACAAAGCGATAAAGTTCATCTCCAGGTTTAAGTAGGCCTTACTCAAGCTGGTTTGATATTCATCCCTTGCATCGATACAGGCAGTTTAACTCAATGAATAAACTCACAGTTAGGACGACAGACGATGAATCCTTTCGAATGTTCCGTTTAATGATGGATATTCATAGGTAGAAAAACGTTGCAGTTGTAAGCCACATGCAAGATGTTTAGCATGGAAGATATACAGGAGTAATGACCAGAATCGGGAAATGGAGGAGATATATAAAGAACTACGGTGAGAGAGAGAGTTCAGCTAGAAAGAAAGGGACAGATCTTAAAGACACAGAGCAAGAATAATCACATAGTGTAACACAACAGGTACATATGGAAAAAAACTTTTTTAGAAGGCCCAGCCCTAAGGAACCAGAGGAGACTGTCCGCCTGAGGTTCTGCATCCGCAGCATTTAGCTTGCGAGTGTCCCTCACCGCATCAATGAGTTCACTAACAAGCGCCCTGTCATTTACCGACTCAGAACTGGAATCTTCCTCGCAAGGAATGTCCTGTTCAAAACCATCAAATATATTCAGAGCTAGGGTCCTGAGCGGTAGTGGCTAGGCCCATATCTGAATCAGCGCACACCCCCCTTTTTTTTTTTTTGTGGAAATAAAGTGGGGAGAGGGGCTTTTTTGCTCCCTTGCGCTCACACACTGCTTCCCTCCTGGTCAGAATGATTCCAGGACTGCCGACAACTGGGCCATAAGGACCGCAGGTGCAGGAGCACTGCCAGTTGTCTCTAACAAGTGTGAAGAAAACAGGTGAACCAGACTCCATGTTGCCACCCTCTGAGACCTTATTCACCATTACAGTGAATAATACAGCCCACCCACTGGCTGTGCTGGGGCTGAGGAGGGGATACCCGGAGTAGTCACCACCCCTAGGGACCGCTCGGTACCGCTGTATGAGCCGTGCTGTAGTGCGAGCCTGAGGAGAGTGAAGAATCTGTGAGGAGATCTGGATTTCGCGCCGTTCAGCAGCGCCACTAGAGGCCGAAAACTAAACTGAAAGTGTCGCGGCTACAAGAAAATGGCCGCAGGGCGCCTGTATAACTGATTTGAGCCGCGGCAAAATGGCCACCGATGGCGCACTTTTTAAATTTAAAACACAGCGCCAATGGCGCACGTAAAAAACACACACATTCCCCAGAACACTTCCCAAGTGACCAACAGCCATGGAGCGCCCCCCCCCCAGGACAGAGTGACCCCCCAAGCATCCCCACACAGCACAGCAACAGAACAGGGTGCAGAGAGCAGCATAACAGGGGGGAGACAGGGAGAACCCCCACACACAGAAACACAGCCAGCATGTACTCACCTTGCAGCAGGAGAGACTACTTACCCGTCCCGCAAGCACCTTGGAGAACACCCTCAGTGCCAATAGAGGGACTCACTGGCTTGTTTCAGACAGACCTATCACAGAGTCGTACTGCGTAGCTGTCGGCCCGGTCAACCGCGAAAGATACAGTAGGTACTGTTCAATCTTGAGAGGACCGCAGGAGCATGAAAGCAACCCGGCCACCCCTGGAGCCATGGGGTATGTCGTGAACTGAGTCTCACGCACACAAGGCGAGGATCAGCACGCTCGATGGTCGGACAGGGAAGACTACGAGGATACTAGTGTACCCAACCTGTTGCCCAGCCGACAGTTGATTGAAGGTCTCAAAAATAAAATAATAAAATTCCCAAAGGAATACAATTTTAAAGTAAAATCTTCCAGGAGACTGGCTCCTGAGAGAGCCACGTCTTCTCCTTCTGCTAGGCAGAAAAAAACTGGAGTCTGCTAGCTGCAGGTGGGAGGGTAATGTCCGGAGGGACCGCCCCCCTGGGCGGGGCTGTTCAGCTCTGGTTTGTTCTAGAATGTTTTAACATTTAACATTCTGCCTAGGTCTTCTCCTGCAAGCAGGGACATATACCCACACGTTCAGTGATTAAGAGCCGCGGTGTCGGTCCATGGATGATAAGAGAAACAGGATTTTATTAAAGAAATAATACGTGTTGATGATACACAGTGCAGACTAAATGCCATCCAGTTTGGGTTTATATCTACTTTAAGCTGTGTTATAAGCAGTGCTTTTTTTCAGCTGGAACTTGGTGGAAATCATATCCACCACCTCTGGCTCAGGCCCTCTGCTCCCTGCTCACCACCATAGGCGTGCGCACAGGGTGTGCCGTTTGTGCCTAAGCACACCCTAATCACCCCATGAGCATTAGCATTATCCAGGAGGTGGGTGGTTGAGGATGTCAGTGGCCATTGTAAATGCCCCCATTATATTAAAATCTAGGTTCATCTTTAGGAACACATTACACCCGTATTTAGGGTGTATAGTAATATGCTCCCAATCAACTGGCTCCAACCACCAGCGCCCCTTCCTATGACAGCAGGTGGCGTTCATGTGTGTTTGAGCTTTGGGGTGCACATCCTAATGCAATAGGCTGCGCACACCTATGCTCACCACTATCACTGGTAAACACAAAAGTCCGGCTTCTATGTTTACCAGGGATAGCTTGTCTCCCAACGGCTCCCACAGATCCGATCTCCTCAGCAGCTCCCACTGAATGCAGGATGGGAACAAGAGAGATGCAGGTGCCCGGGGTGCATTGCGGATGCCGACACCCCCACTAGATGATCTCCCTGCAAGTGAGAGAGGAGGAGTCACCTACAGTGTGCAGAGAGGTACTAGAGCCGACTTGGTGCTTCAGCTTAATACAACAAGATGGGGGAGCTTTTAAAGGGGGGATATATGTGAAGTGAAGGGGGAGCGAACCCCTGAACTCTGCACAATGTACATAACACATTTTAACTACATTATCTACATTAACTACATTATCTCACAAAAGTTAGTACACCCCTCACATTTTTGTAAATATTTTATTATGTTTTCATGTGACAACACTGAAGAAATGACACTTTGCTACAATGTAAAGTAGTGAGTGTACAGCTTGTATAACAGTGTAAATTTGCTGTCCCCTCAAAATAACTCAACACACAGCCATTAATGTCTAAACCGCTGGCAACAAAAGTGAGTACACCCCTAAGTGAAAATGTCCAAATTGGGCCCAAAGTGTAAATATTTAGTGCGGCCACCATTATTTTCCAGCACTGCCTTAACCCTCTTGGGCATGGAGTTCACCAGAGCTTCCACCTTCCGTTTGAGGATGCCCCACAGATTCTCAATAGGGTTTAGGTCTGGAGACATGCTTGTCAGTCCATTACCTTTACTCTCAGCTACTTTAGCAAGGCAGTGGCCGTGTTGGATGTGTGTTTGGGGTCGGTATCATGTTGGAATACTGCCCTGCGGCCCAGTCTCTGAAGGAAGGGGATCATGCTCTGCTTCAGTATGTCCCAGTACATGTTGGAATTCATGGTTCCCACAATGAACTGTAGCTCCCCAGTGCCAGCAGCACTCATGCAATTACCACCACTTACACTTTAGCCTCGTACACACAACCGAGAATCTCGTCGTAAAAAAAACGTTTTTCTCGACGAGATTCTTGTCAAGCTTGACGAGATTCTTGTCAAGCTTTCCTTGCATACACACTGTCAATTGCAAATCTCGTCGTTGTAAAGCGCGGTCACGTACAACGGCAGTATAAAGGGGAAGTTCGATTCCAATGGCGCCACCCCTTGGGCTGCTTTTGCTGATCTTGTGTTACCGCGTGTTAGTAAAAGTTTGGGGAGAGACGATTCGCGCTTTTCAGTCTTTGTGCTTTCAGTTCGTTACAGCGTGACGAATGTGCTATCTCCATTACGAACGCTAGTTTTACAAGAAGGTGCGCTCCCGTCTCATACTTGATTCTGACCATGTGCGATTTTTAAGACTCGGAAAAGCATACACACGACCGGTTTTCTCGTCGGGAAACAGGCCGACGAGAAAAACGAGAAAATAGAGAGCACGTTCTCTATTTTTCTCGTCGAGATTCCCGGCAGTTTTCTCGACGAGAAACCATACACACACAAATGTTTTTCTCGGCAAGAAAGCTCTCCCAACAGGTTTCTTGTCGTTTCTTGACGAGAAAACCGGTCGTGTGTATGAGGCTTTACACTTAAGGACAAAACCTGTTTTTCAGACTCTGTGTTTACACGTTAAAAAGTTTTTTTGCTAGAAAATTACTTAGAGCCCCTAAACATTATACATTTTTTTCTAACACCCTAGAGAATAAAATGGCGGTCGTTGCAATATTTTCTGTCACATCGTATTTGCTCAGTGGTCTTACAAGCGCACTTTTTAAAAAAAAAAAAAAACACTTTTTTCAATTAAAAAATAAGACAACAGTAAAGTCAGCCCAATTTTTTTTTTTTACATTGTGAAAGAAAATGTTACGCCAAGTAAATTGATACCCAACATGTCACGCTTCAAAATTGCACCCGCTCGTGGAATGGCGTCAAACTTACAGAGGAGGTCTAGGGCTAGAATTATTGCTCTCGCTCTATCGATCGCGGCGATACTGCACATGTGTGATTTGAACACCGTTTTCATATGTGGGTGCTACTCATGTATGCATCCGAGCACATCAGGACGGGGCACTTTAACCACTTGCCGACCGCCGCACGCCGATGTACGTCGGCAGAATGGCACGGGCAGGCATATGAGCGTACAGGTACGTCCCTTTAAATTTGCGCCCGCCCCGTGAGTGCGGCCACGGGTCCCGGGAACTCGACGTTCCCGGGAGTCCCGCGATTGCGGTCGGCAAGAGCAGAACAGGGGAATGCCTTTGTAAACAAGGCATTCCCCTATTCTGCCTAGTGACGATGTCACTGATGACCGTTCCCCGTGATTGGGAGCGGTCATCAGTGACGTGTCACGTGTAGCCACGCCCCCTCACAGTAACAATCACTCCCTAGGAAACACTTAAACCCTGCAGCGCCACCTAGTGGTTAACCCCATTTCACTGCCAGTGTCATTTTCACAGTAACCAGTGCATTTTTATAGCATATTTTTATAATATTTTTATAAAAAGGACATAAAACAGTCCCCTATTTTGTAGAAGCTATAACTTTTGCGCAAACCAATCAATAAACGCTTATTGCGATTTTTTTTTACCAAAAATATGTAGAAGAATACGTATCGGCCTAAACTGTGGAAAAAAATATGTTTTTTTATATATTTTTTTGGGGATATTTATTATAGCAAGAAGTAAAATGTATTGAAAATTTTTCAAAAATTGTCGCTATATTTTTGTTTATAGCGCAAAAAATAAAAACCGCAGAGGTGATCAAATACCACCAAAAGCTCTATTTGTGGGAAAAAGGACGCCAATTTTGTTTGGGAGCCACGTCGCATGACCGCGCATTTGTCAGTTAAAGCGACACAGTGCCGAATCACAAAAAGGGGTCTGGTCCTTTAGCTACAAAATGGTCCGGGGCTTAAGTGGTTAAAAAAAAATATGTTTTACACTGTTTTAAAAAAAAAAATAAAAAATTGGGTCACTTTTATATCTATTATAATCACTTCTCTACTGTGCACGAAAACCCCCTTCCTGCCCATGCCATTTTTCAGCTTTTAGCGCTGTCACACTTTGAATGACAATTGCGCGGTCGTGCGACGTGGCTCCCAAACGAAATTTGTGTCCTTTTTTTCCCACAAATAGCTTTCTTTTGGTGGTATTTGATCACCTCTGCGGTTTTTATTTTTTGCGCTATAAACAAAAGAAGAGTGTCCAGTTTGGAAAAAAAACACTATTTTTTACTTTTTGCCATAATAAATACCCATTTTTTTTTTTTAAATAAAATTTTCCTCAGTTTAGGCCGATACGTATTCTTCTACATATTTTTGGTAAAAAAAAAAAAAAATCGCAATAAGTGCGTATTGATTGGTTTGCGCAAAAGTTATAGCGTGTACAAAATAGGGGATAGATTTATAGCATTTTTATTTTTATATTTTTTTATTAGTAATGGCGGCGATCTGCGATTTTTTATTGTGACTGCGATATTGCGGCGGACACATCGGACACTTTTGACACATTTTTGGGACCATTCACATTTATACAGCGATCCCTGCTATAAAAATGCATTGATTACTGTATAAATGTGATTGGCAGGGAAGGGGTTAACCACTAGGGGGCGGGAAGGGGTTAAATATGTTCCCTCAAAGTGTTCTTACTGTGGGGGGAGGGGACTGACTGGGGGAGGTGACCGATGGTTGTCCCTATGTACAAGGGACACACCATCGGTCCCCTCTCCCTCACAGGACGTGGACGTGGATTACACACAGAGATCCACTTTCCTACTCGTTTCCCGGGCAATCGCGGGTGCCCGGCGGCAATCGCGGCCGCCGGGCACGCGCACCGGGGCCTTGTGAACGCGGCGGGCGGGCGGGCGCGCGCGCGCCTCCTAGCTCGTTTTAAAGGGAGGACGTCATATGACGTCCTCCCAGAACGAGAGTATCCTCCGCCCGCCGTCAATTGACAGTGGGCGGGGGACAAGTGGTTAAGGAATGTAAACATCCCTTGTAATAGAAAAAAGCATGACAGGCCCTCTTAAATATGAGATCTGGGGTCAAAAAGACCTCACATCTCATATTTACACTAAAATGCAATAAAAAAAAGAAAAAAAGGAAAAAAAAATGGCCCTTTAAGACGTATGGGCGGAAGTGACGTTTTGATGTTGCTTCCGCCCTGCTATGGTATGGAGACGGGTGGGGGCCATCTTGCCCTCACTCGTATCCATACCCAGCCACGGATAGGACCCGATCGCCTCCGCCGCTACCGACAGCTCCGGTAAGCAGCGGAGGGCGCGGGAGAGCGGCGGGAGGGGGGGCCCTCTCCCGCTGCAGATAACGGTGATCTTGTAGCGAATCCACCGAAGAGACCACCGTTATCGTTAACCGGACTGCCGCCTGAAGAGATGGATACCTCGGTTGTGGCAGCAGATATCCCTCTTCCAAGTCAGGACGCATATAGTCGTGCGGCGGTCCTTAAGTGGCTAATGTTCCCCCACTAATTATTATTATACATTTATTTAGCTCTGACATGGTGGTGTACAGAGAACTCTTAGCCAGTCACATCGGTCTCTGCACTACAGTTGCTCACTATTATTCTGATCATTTTTAAGCCCTATAAATAGCAAACATCACAACAATCTACACAAAAATACCGTATATACTCGAGTATAAGCCGAGTTTTTCAGCACATTTTTTTTGTGCTGAAAATGCCCCCCTCGGCTTATACTCGAGTCACCTTTTTGCGCCTGATCTCCCGGACTTTGGGGACCCGGTACCAGCCGGCCGTAGGTCCGCTGGACCACACACATGTAGCCCCACTCTTCCTCTACAAGTGTGCAAAGTTTGTTGTCCGGGGGACCTACAGCCGGGGAGCACCGATTTTTCAAATCCTTCACCCCATCCATTGACTCCCATGTTATACGGTCATTTCTCTGGTGACTTTGGGGATCCGGTACCGTCCGGTCATAGGTCTCCTGGACCCGGAACTTGGCACACATGTAGCCCCATATCTCCTCTACAAGTGTGCAAAGTTTGTTGTCTGGGGGACCTACGGCCGGGGAGCACCGATTTTTCAAAGCTGGGCACCCCTTCCATAGACTCTTATGTTAAATGTCAGTCTAGTCATGGGCACAGTGAGGCATGGACACAGTGAGGCATGGACACAGTGAGGCATGGACACAGTGAGGTATGGACACAGTGAGGCATGCACATGGACACAGTGAGGCATGCACATGGACACCCTAGGCTTATACTCAAGTCAATAAGTTTTCCCATTTTTTTGTGGTAAAATTAGGTGCCTCGGCTTATACTCGAGTATATACAGTAAATAAAAATCCTTTGCTGTGAAAGGACCATTTGTTTTGCAGCTATATGTATAACTAGATAAAACACAGATCTGGTCCCGTAAATTGTTCTCTCCCTATGCTGATGCCTTCCCATGACCTGTCAGTACAGAAGGGGAGCACAGCGCGGTACATCTGGTCTGAAGCTCACAGAAGGTTTTCGTGTCTTTGGCGGCAATCTGTGCAAAATCAGACACTTTCTCCTGATTTGTATTGATGCCTCTTATTTCTTTTAGCCTAAATGTTCCCCTTTCTCACCCAGCCTTACTTCTTCATCAGAGGAAATTGATGGGTCAGAGCTGAATTATCTGTGTGATTACTCTGGATTATATCTATGGATAATATATCACACATTCCTGTATGGGGCTCGGAATGGATGAGGTGCTCAGTCCTGCCAGCTTGGATTTCGTGAAATTTTCTGCGTATTTTCACCACACACATTGACGTCACTTTTTGTACGTTGGATGTTGTCTACATTCTATATGATGTGTTATAACCTTTTATAGACTAACTGTAATTTATTATGTAGAGGACGAATGCTTTAAAAAAATGTGTACCTCCCCATACTGCAGGCAAAGATGGATCATCACTTAAAAAATATCCAAAGTGCCACTCGATGCACTTCCCAGCTTTCTTTTCTTCCTTGAGACTAGTGATGGGCTGAAAATACTTAGGTTTATAAAATCAAACATAGCCAATTTATAATGCCGCGTACACACAATCGGAAATTCCGACAAGAAAAGTCCGATGTGAGCTTTTGGTCCAAAATTCCGACCATGTGTATGCTCCATCGGAATTTTTTTTTGTCGGAATTTCCGCCAAGAAAAATTTGAGAGCTGGTTCTCAAATTGTCCGACGGGAAAAGATCCCATCGGAAATTCCGATCGTCTGAATGCAATTCCGATGCGCAAAAAAAACACGCATGCTCAGAATCAAGCAGAAGAGCCAAACTGCCTATTGAACTTCATTGATCTCGGCTCGTCGTACGTCTTGTATGTCACCGCGTTCTTGACAGTCGGAATTTCAGACAAGATTTGTTTGACCGTGTGTGTGCAAGCCAAGTTTGAGCAAAATTCCGTCGGAAAAACCATCCAAGGTTTTTCCGACGGAAAATCCGATCGTGTGTACGTGGCATTAAAGGAAAAGTTCACCTTTTATGAAAAATAAATAAATGCACATCTTTTTACAGGTGAAAAAAATGTGCATTTATTTTTTGTAGTTCATTCATTCATTCACATAACTCTGTGAATAAATGACGCAGCCCTGTGAGCCAATATTTAAACTGTGACCGGAGAGTGAAAAATCTGGTGCAGCTCTGCATAGAAACCAATCAACTTTCAGCTATATTTGTCAAAGTTAATTGAACAAGCTGAACTTAGAAGCTGATTGGTTTCTATGCACAGCTACACCATATTTCCAGTTTTAGTAAATCAACCCTTAAAGCCAGCCATGGGTGGAATTCCAAAATAATTTTCTTTCTAAAATTGTAACTAAGAATTTTGTTTGGAATTAGTGGGATGCAACAATGGCCAATATCGTGCGGCCATCGAATTTGAGCGATTGGGCATGTTGGAATTTTTTCAAAAACTAACAAATTTCTAATCAATGATGGGACAATTCTGCAAGAAATAACATCTAAAAAGAAATGAGCTTGAGCTGTGACCTGGAAAGAAAAGAAGATTCCCGGGCCACAAAATTCTGTAGCAACATGAGGCTTGGATGACGCTTTACCATCGTTTTAGAGGTGCTTTTCAGCTGCTAGCGGGGCGACTTTAACCCCCGCTAGCGGCCGGGTTTATTCATACATACACATACTAGGGCCAATTTTAGACAGGAGCCAATAGACCTACCAGCATGTCTTTGGAGTGTGGGAGGAAACCAGAGTACCCCGAGGAAACCCATGCAGGCATAGGGAGAACATGCAAACTCCAGGCAGGTATAGTCATGTTTGGTATTCGAACCGATGACCCTAGTGCTGCCAGGTAGAAGTGCTAACCACTTAGCCACTGTGCTGCCCTAGTATAGGTACTATCATTCCTTGTGACGATGAACAGAGCAGTGTAGGGACTATCATTCCTTGTGACGATGTACAGAGCAGTGTAGGGACTATCATCTCTGAGAAGTTGTACAGAGCAGTGTAGGGACTATTATTCCTGAGAAGGTGTACAGAGCAGTGTAGGGACTATCATTCCTGAGAAGGTGTACAGAGCAGTGTAGGGACTATCATTTCTGAGAAGGTGTGCAGAGCAGTGTAGGGACTATCATTTCTGAGAAGGTGTACAGAGCAGTGTAGGGACTATCATTTCTGAGAAGGTGTACAGAGCAGTGTAGGGACTATCATTTCTGAGAAGGTGTACAGAGCAGTGTAGGGACTATCATTTCTGAGAAGGTGTACAGAGCAGTGTAGGGACTATCATTTCTGAGAAGGTGTACAGAGCAGTGTAGGGACTATCATTTCTGAGAAGGTGTACAGAGCAGTATAGGGATTATCATTTCTGAGAAGGTATACAGAGCAGTGTAGGGATTATCATTTCTGAGAAGGTGTACAGAGCAGTGTAGGGACTATCATTCCTTGTGACGATGAACAGAGCAGTGTAGGGACTATCATCCCTTGTGACGATGTACAGAGCAGTGTAGGGACTATCATCTCTGAGAAGTTGTACAGAGCAGTGTAGGGACTATTATTCCTGAGAAGGTGTACAGAGCAGTGTAGGAACTATCATTTCTGAGAAGGTGTACCGAGCAGTGTAGGGACTATCATTTCTGAGAAGGTGTACAGAGCAGTGTAGGGACTATCATTTCTAAGAAGGTGTACAGAGCAGTGTAGGGACCATCATTTCTGAGAAGGTGTACAGAGCAGTGTAGGGACTATCATTCCTGAGAAGGTGTACAGAGCAGTGTAGGGACTATCATTTATGAGAAGGTGTACAGAGCAGTGTAGGGATTATCATTTCTGAGAAGGTGTACAGAGCAGTGTAGGGACTATCATTTCTGAGAAGGTGTACAGAGCAGTGTAGGGACTATCATTTCTGAGAAGGTGTACAGAGCAGTGTAGGGATTATCATTCCTGAGAAGGTGTACAGAGCAGTGTAGGGATTATCATTCCTGAGAAGGTGTACAGAGCAGTGTAGGGACTACAGTGGGGCAAAAAAGTATTTAGTCAGCCACCCACCAATTGTGCAAGTTCTCCCACTTAAAAAGATGAGAGAGGCCTGTAATTGTCATCATAGGTATACCTCAACTATGAGAGACAAAATGTGGGAAACAAATCCAGACCAATCACATTGTCTGAGTTGGAAAGAATTTATTTGCAAATTATGGTGGAAAATAAGTATTTGGTCACCTACAAACAAGCAAGATTTCTGTCGCTCACAGACCTGTATCTTCTTCTTTAAGAGGCTCCTCTGTCCTCCACTCATTACCTGTATTAATGGCACCTGTTTGAACTTGTTATCAGTATAAAAGACACCTGTCCACAACCTCAAACAGTCACACTCCAAACTCCACTGTGGTGAAGACCAAAGAGCTGTCGAAGGACACCAGAAACAAAATTGTAGACCTGCACCAGGCTGGGAAGACTGAAACTGCAATAGGCAAGCAGCTTGGTGTGAAGAAATCAACGGTGGGAGCAATAATTAGAAAATGGAAGACATACAAGACCACTGATAATCTCCCTCGATCTGGGGCTCCACGCAAGATCTCACCCCGTGGGGTCAAAATGATCACAAGAACGGTGAGCAAAATTCCACACGGGGGGACCTAGTGAATGACCTGCAGAGAGCTGGATCAACGTAACAAAGGCTACCAGTAACACACTACGCCACCAGGGACTCAGATCCTGCAGTGCCAGACGTGTCCCCCTGCTTAAACCAGTACATGTCTGGGCCCGTCTGAGGTTTGCTAGAGAGCATTTGGATGATCCAGAAGAGGATTGTGAGAATGTCATATGGTCAGATGAAACCAAAGTAGAACTGTTTGGTAGAAACACAACTCGTCGTATTTGGAGGAGAAATAATGCTGAGTTGCAACCAAAGAACACCATACCGACTGTGAAGCATGGGGTGGCAACATCATGCTTTGGGGCTGTTTCTCTGCAAAGGGAACAGGACAACTGATCCGTGTACATGAAAGAATGAATGGGGCCATGTATCGTGAGATTTTGAGTGCAAACCTCCTCCCATCAGCAAGGGCATTGAAGATGAAACGTGGCTGGGTCTTTCAGCATGACAATGATCCCAAACACACCGCCTGGGCAACGAAGGAGTGGCTTCGTAAGAAGCATTTCAAGGTCCTGGAGTGGCCTAGTCAGTCTCCAGATCTCAACCCCATAGAAAACCTTTGGAGGGAGTTGAAAGTCCGTGTTTCCCAGCGACAGCCCCAAAACATCACTGCTCTAGAGGAGATCTGCATGGAGGAATGGGCCAACATACCAGCAACAGTGTGTGACAACCTTGTGAAGACTTGCAGAAAACGTTTGACCTCTGTCATTGCCAACAAAGGATATTTAACAAAGTATTGAGATGAACTTTTGATATTCACCAAATACTTATTTTCCACCATAATTTGCAAATAAATTCTTTCCAAATCAGACAATGTGATTGTCTGTCTGGATTTGTTTCCACATTTTGTCTCTCATAGTTGAGGTTTACCTATGATGACAATTACAGGCCTCTCTCGTCACCAACATGTATTCTGATCTATATTCAGACAGGTTCTCTTTAATGTACATTTACAGAAGTGAAGTTTGATGGTCTCACGCTTGGAACAAGCCAACAGTTTTCTGTCCAAGTTGTATCTACATCCATTCCATTGATGGAAACGTCATATGTTGCCTTTCGTCGGTGTGGTGAACACGCAGCTCTGTATGTTATTCCTGCACGGATCTACAAGTGTCCAATAAGTGAGTCGTGTTTGGGAGTCATCAGACTGGAACTGCGTCCTACAAGAATCACATTCCTGCTTCTGACCGGCCTTCATTACATCATAAATGTAACTGCCAATTCACAGGTCATCATCGGAAAAACGGCCCAATTACTGTGCAGCCGAGCGAGACGCGGTTCTGGAACTGACAGTTTATGATTCTTTTCATCGCTGCTATTAGAATGACTATCAGCAGATCATCCGTGTAACCGCTATTCCAAATACTTAATTCATAGCTCCACCAATCAGATTCTTCTGAAAGGAAGGCGAAGTGTAATGACACCAAACTGGTCAAGATTCATATTTTTTCCTCTATAGTTATGTAATAAAGTTGTCTTTTCCGAGGAGCAACGCTAAAAATATACACTGATCAGTCGTATAACATTATGAGCACTGGCAGGTAAAGTGAATAACGTTGATTATCTCGTGACAATGGCATCTAAAAGCAGGTGGGATATATTGGGCAGCAAGTGAACATGTTGTCCCTGAAGTTGATGTGTTGAAGCAGAAAAAATGGGCAAGCGTAAGGATTTGAGTGACTTTGACAAGGGCCAAATCGTAATGGCTAGACGACTGGGTCAGAGTATCTCCAAAACTGAAGCTCTTGTGGGATGTTCCCGGCCTGCAGTGGTCAGGACTGGTCCAAAGAAAAGAAAAAATGGTGAACCAACAACAGGGTCATGGGAGGCCAAGGCTCATTAATGCACATGGGGATCGGAACTTGACCATGGAGCAATGGAAGACGGTGGCCTGCTCTGATGAGTTCAAGAATGGAACACGACAATGCAGTGCCAGGGCAAGGTTAGAGCCCAGGGTGAACATGCCAAATTGTGCCCCCCCCCCACCAAGATGTAGTATGAGCATTATGTGTCAGCAAAAATCCCCTCCCCTAAAATTAAGCACTAATCTGCATGCTTACCCCCTACGCATAAATCCCCACTCCTCCCAGTACAAATCCACCCTTCTGCTGAAATCCCAGCTCAAATCCTCTCCTTCCCCATATGCTCCCAGCACAATCCCCCCCCCCCGAAAAAAAATCCCACTCCTAGCACAAATCCTCTACCCCTCAACTTTCCCCTCAGAGCACAAATCTACTCCCCCCACTCTAACCCCTCCCCCCAGCACAAACTCCCTTCCCCAGTTCTCCATCCTAGCATAAATCCCTCCCCTCAAATTTTCCCTCCTAGCACAAATAATCCCCCCACTACCTTTTCTAGCACAAACCCCCAAATCCCAACTCCTAGCACAAATCCTCTTCCTCATCCCCCCTCTCCACACAAATCAGCACTCCTACCACACCTTCGTAAATGTCCCCTCCTAGAACAATTCTTACCTCCTGCCACCCCCAAATTCCCCCTCTCAACACAAATCCCCTCCCCTCAATCTCCTTGTGGTGCCCCCGTACCTCACATGATACCACAGTGCCCAGGGCAGCCGCCCCTCCTGCCCACCCCTTATACCACAGTGCCCAGGACAGCCACCCCTCCTGCCCACCCCTTGTCCCAGCCCTGCAACAATGAGCTTGAGGTGTTGACTGGGCCTCCAAATTCTTTGGTTCTCAATCCAACTGACCATCTGTGGGATGTGCCCCGAAAAAACAAGTCCAGTCCATGGAGGCCCCATCTTGCAGCTTATGGAACAGGATCTGCTACTTCTGCTACTAACAGCTTGGTGCCAGATACCGCAGCATACCTTCAGAGGTCTAGTGGAGTCCATGGCTCGACGGGTTATGATGGGTAAACATACTGGTATGGCTGATCGCAGTACAACCAACGCTGTATCCTGGCCTAGGCCAACAAGGCCCAGGCCTAGGGCAGCACTTTGAAGGGGAGCAGCACGGAAAGAGTCCCCGCCGGCTTGTGCTACACTGTTAGTGTAGCACCAGTCTGATGGGGTGGACTGGTCTGAGAGGCAAATTAGTCTAGCGCCCCCATAAAGCGGCCGCACTGCTTCCGGTATGTGGGAGGCCGGCATTACGCAACTGTGGGGGGGGGGGGGCGCTGCTTCTAATTTTTACTGTCCTATCATCCTGGACCACAAACCTTCCTCATTGTACTATGTTTTCTGCTATACAATTGGAATGTTTATATCTTCTTAGACCTCTCCATAAAATTATCAGAAATTTGTGCTTAAAGTAGAACTATAGGCAACACTTTTTTTTTTTTCATTTTGGATAGAGTAAGGGAGGGTTATAGCCCCTGTCAGTTTATTTTTTTACCATCCCTGTCCCATTGCAGAGATTTCCCTTCACTTCCTGCCCCATAGCCAAACAGGAAGTGAGGGGAAATCTATGCAAATTAAGGGAATCCATTGCCTCAAATTTCAGGGCGTGTTTTAAACAGAACGGGGTGTGGCCTTGACAGGAAGGGTGGGTCATATTTAAATTAGGTCGTGCATGAGTTTAGTCAGGCCTAGAGCAGCACAAAACCTAAATACACTACTGAGTACATCCATAAGAGCCCATTCACACAGGGGCAACACGACTTCCAGCGCGATTTTATGAGGCAACTCAGACACGACCTGAGAATGAATCACAGCACGACCTGGAGCTATTTACAAGGCAACTCCAAGTTGCCTGCAGGACAAGAGATATTCCAGTGGCCAATCAAACAAGAATCAGCTCTGTGGGAGGGAGGGGGAGAGAGAGTTTTGCAGGAGAAATGCATGTTATCTTCCTGGAGAGTCCCTCCTATTAAGACAGGGAGAGGCGACTCCCATTGAAATGAATGGGTACAGGTCGCCTAGGAGTCGGATTGAAGTAGTACAGGGACCTTTTTTGAAGTCGGAGCGACTGCAGTAGTGTGCATAAGGACGGCTCCATTAACTTACATTGATTTCTTCAGCCAGCGCGACCTGAGGCGACTAGGGGCGACCTGGGGCGATTTGGAGTCGGATCCAAAGACGCCCCTGTGTGAATGGGCTCTTACGGTTTGGCGCATTCACGATTGGCAGGTAAAAACTAAATCTGCTGAGCATTATATTTGGATGTTAGTCTCATCTTTGTTGTTAATTAGAAAACAGACACCAAACTCAAAAACGATTTATTACATCATCTCCGTCCCTGAATCACATCGAACTGATATCAAACTAACCGCAACAGATTTCACCATACAGTTCTGGGAAATAAAAAAAATAATGAAAACCCTAAAAATTAAGGAGAGAATATAATTACTAACAGGTGAAAAGGAGAGAAACAGAATAAAAAGCAAAAATAAAATTGTGTCCTTATAACAAGACACCTCCGGGAATCTCAATGAAATCATATCCTGACAACAGCATGCATTATAAAGCCTTGTACACACGATCGGATTTTCCGACAACAAATGTGTGATGGCAGGGTTTTGGCGGATAATCCCACCGTTTGTATGCTCCATCGGACAATTGTTGTCAGAATTTCCGACAACAAATGTTTTATAGCATGCTTTAAAACTGTCCGACAACAAATGTGTCTTGTCGGATTATACAATCGTGTGTACACAAGTCCGTCGGAAAAAAATCCAAAGTACAAACACGCATGCTCAGAACCAATGCTAACCATAGCACAACATTAGCAGAAGTTGCCCAAAGGGTGGCGCTAAAAAGCTGAAAACCACATAATTTTGTGTATGTTGGCTGAAAAAGTTCTGCCGTCTGTATGCATACCAAGTTCACGGCCAACGCCCCCTTCGGACAAAATTCCACGGATTTGTCCGATGGAAATCCGATCGTGTGTACGAGGCTTAAGAATAGAAAAATGTGCTGTGCAGATATCTTTAGCACAACAAATGATCACCTCCTAGATAATAAAGATCCCCGTTCTGCCTCTCTGTGAACTGATCGTGGGTGGTTGGCGGACATCGGGTCCACCGGGCACGCGCATCAGCTCCTCTTCTGTGCAACGGGCGCGCACACGTGCCCACACTATCTACTGCATTAAACGACGTACAGATACGTTGTTTCGCACAATAGAGCCGCCCTGCCGCAGTATATATGCGGTGGGCAGTATATTTGTAGGCCAAAAAAAACAAACAAATATTTATATACAGTATATATGCCCTACATCATGATTGGCTTTCACAGCGGTCACATGATTGAAAGCCTGTGGAACTGATTATTACAAGAGATTACTACCGTGCTGGGAGTGCAAAGTAAGTGCACTTTCAGCACAGCAACCTGGGCCACCCATGGACACATACTGTATGTACAGCAGTGATGTAAGTAACTGAGTTAGAATAAACAGAGTTACGTAACGCAGTTACTTTAGAGGGTGACGAGTAATCTAACTGATTACTCTTCCCCTCATGGTAACACAGTTACCATTACTTGGGCGGCGTTAACCCAATTACATCTACCGCCACTAGATGGCAGTAGTGTAATTCCTCCTCTCCTCTATGACCGGGTCTCTCTCATGTCACGGCACTGACGGCAGTCACGCTGCTCCCTGCGGCCCCTCCTCTCTTCTCATCCATCCCCATTTGCTTGTGACATCATCTGGGATAGACAAGAAGAGAGGAGGGGCCGCCGGGGAGTAGCGTGACTGCCGTCAGTGCCGTGACATGAGAGAGAACTTATTACACACGCTTCCTGCGCTACTCTGCATGGCTGGTAAACAATGTGCTATGTGCCCTGCCCTGATGTGCTATGTGCCACATTTCCTGATGTGCCCTCATGTGCTATGTGCCCCATGCCCTGATGTGCTATGTGCTATCATGTGCCCTGATGTGCTATGTGCCCCGATGTGCTATGTACTATCATGTGCCCCGATGTGCTATGTACTATCATGTGCCCCGATGTGCCACGTGCTATCATGTGCCCCGATGTGCTATGTGCCCCGATGTGCTATCATGTGCCCCGATGTGCTATGTGCTATCATGTGCCCCGATGTGCTATGTGCTATCATGTGCCCCGATGTGCTATGTGCTATCATGTGCCCCGATGTGCTATGTGCTATCATGTGCCCCGATGTGCTATGTGCTATCATGTGCCCCGATGTGCCCCGATGTGCTATGTGCCCCGATGTGCTATGTGCCCTAAAAAAAAAAAAGTCAGTTACTTTGCTGAGTAACTAATTACTTTTTCAACGTAGTAACTGAGTTACTAACGCATTACTTTTTGGGAGAAGTAATTTGTAACTGTAACTAGTTACTTTTTTAAAGTAAGATGACCAACACTGATGTACAGTGTGTGGGCATTAAAGCCCATCCTTATTACTGCTACACATATACATTACCTGAGTGGCAAAAGGTTAAAAAATGCTGCTGCACTGAAATCCCAAGCAGTGTTGTCACCCTTGCCCAGTACTCCCCTGCTGGACTACAGAACATGTCCCCCTCTCCATAACCCCTCCCATTCTCCTCATCTCTATAAGCCTTCCCCCTTTTCTTTTCTCCATAACCCCTCCCACCCTCCCCATCTTCATAATATAAGGGGAGATGTAAGGGGATAAGGGGAGATGTACTGTAGTCCACAGAGGAGAAATGGGCAGAGCAGACAAAATAGCTAGGGATTTTAGTGCAGCAGAGGCAGCGTTTACTTACAGCGTTTTTATCCACTTCTGGACCACGTAGGTGCTTTGACGCTAAATACCATTGTTATGGCGGCAGATAGCTGCCATAACCCCGGTATTTTTAAACACGGGTGGTCCGCTTTCAGATAAAAGTGGTCTCTGCAGTGAAATCTCCGCCAGATCACTTTTTATCGGTGGCAGGAGACGTGCCCATCCCCCTCCCGCCGAGTAGCGGTCGTCTCCGCCGCTTACTGGAGCCGTCGGTAGCGGTGGAGACGATCCAATGCTTTCCCCTCTGAGGTATGAAGTCGAGTAAAGCCGCGTACACATGATCGGTTTTACAGATGAAAACAGTCCGATGTATTTTTTTCATCGAACAAACCGATCGTGTATGGGCCCTATCGGTCTTTTTGCCATCAGTGTCAAAAAATAGAACATGTTTTAAATTTTTCTGATGGATAAAAACCGATAGCAAATTCCGATCGTCTATGGGCAAGTCCATCGGTTAAAAAACCCACGCATGCTCAGAATCAAGTCGACGCATGCTCAGAAGCATTGAACTTAATTTTTCTCGGCTCATCGGAGTGTTTTATGTCACCCCGTTTGGAACGGTCGGTTTTTTGACTGATGGTGTGTAGGCAAGACTGATGGAAGTCAGCTTCATCGGTTTTCCGATGGAAAAATCCATCGGTTTAGAAACCCTAGGAAATCTGATCGTGTGTACAGGGCTTTAGGGAATGATGGCCCCCACTCGACTCCATACCATTGGATGACGGAAGCAATGTCAAATGTCACTTCTGCCCAATGGTCTTAAAGGGGATTGCATTCAAGTGCAAATGTGAGATGTGGGGTCTTTTTGACCTCAGATCTCACATTAAAGAGGTCCTGTCATGTTCTTTTCTATTGCAAGGGATGTAATTGTACTTGTAATAGGAATAAAAGTGATCCAAAAAAGGGACAGTGTAAAAATAAATAATAAAAATGAAAATAAATAATAATAATAATATTAAAATTTTTTAAAGCACCCTGTGCTTGTGCGCAGAAGCGAACGCATGCATAAGTCATGCCCGCATATGTAAATGGTGTTCAAACCACACATGTGAGGTATTACCGTGATCGTTAAGCCCCCATACACACGGTAGGACTTTTTGACAACAAACTTCAAAATGAGCACGTTTTCAAAAAAATCCTACCGTGTGTACACTCCATCGGACAAAAGTTCGCTCTGCAAACGGACAAACCTTTCGGCAACAAAAGTCCTACGGTGCAAAGTCCTGTCGTGTGTACAGAAATACATCGGACTTTAGTCCAAAGTACAAACACACATGCCCAGAACCAATGTTAAAATCAACCAACAATAGCAGAAGTTGACCAAAGGGTGTCGGTAAAGAGCAGAAAAACCACGTGATTTTGGGAAAGTTTATAGAAAAAGTCCTGCCGTGTGTATACTATGGGCGTTCCCGGCCAACGCCCTTCAAACAAAAATCCATGGAAATGTTTGTTTGATGTCCGATCGTGTGTATGAGGCTTTAGAGCGAGAGCAATAATTCTAGCAAAATACCTCTTCTGTAACTCAAAACCGGTAACCTGTAGAAATTTTTAAACTTCGCCTATGGAGATTTTTAAGTGTCAAAGTTTGTTGCCATTCCACGAGCGGGCGTATGACATGTTGGGTATCAATTTACTTGGCATAACATTATCTTTCACAATATAAAAGAAATTGGGCTAACTTTACTGTTTTCTAATTATTTTTATTCAAAAAAAGTGTTTTGTTTTGCGTTTGCAAGACCACTGCGCAAATACGGTGTGACAAAGTATTGTAACGACCGCCATTTTATTCTCTAGGGTGTCTGAAAAAAATATATACAGTGTCTTGCAAAAGTATTCACCCCCCTTGGCTTTTTACCTATTTTGTTACATTACAGCCTTTAGTTCACTGTTTTTTTAATCTGAAATATATGTGATGGATCAGAACACAATAGTCTAAGTTGGTGAAGTAAAATTAGAAAAATATAAACTATTTTTCAGAAATAAAAAAACTGATAATTGGCAAGCCCATAAAAAGCTCTGGTGCAACCAATTCCCTTCAGAAGTCACATAATTAGTGAAATGATGTCCACCTGTGTGCAATCTAAGTGTCACATGATCTGTCATTACATATACACGCATTTTGAGTTTGCGAAAAGGCATGTGGGAGACTCTGTATGGGGGAAGGTGCTCTGGTCTGATGAGACTAAAATTGAACTTTTTGGCCATTGTCAGGAATTCATTCCAAGTGTAGTGCTTTAAGGACTCCACCACTTGATTTTCTTCGTGTCAAGGCTGGTTTTGCCCACTTTTATTTAACCACTTCCTTACTGGGCACTTAAACCCCCCTCCTGCCCAGACCAATTTTCAGCGCTGATGCACTTTGAATGACAATTGCGCGGTCATACAACGCTGTACCCAAATGAAATTTTTATATATTTATTTTTTTCACACAAATAGAGCTTTCCTTTGGTGGTATTTAACCACATCAATACTGGGTACTTTCGCCCCCTTCCTTCCCAGACCAATTTTCAGCTTTCAGCGCTCTCGCATTTTCAATGACAATTGTGCGGTCATGCTACGATGTACCCAAATTAAATTTTTATCATTTTGTTCACACAAATAGAGCTTTCTTTTGGTGGTATTTATTCACCACTACGTTTTTTCTTTTTTGCGATATAAGCGAAAAAAGAGCGCAAATTAGAAAAAAAAATATTTTCGTCTTTCTATTTTAAAAACAATCCAATAAAACTTAATTTTGTCATAAATTTAAGCCAAAACTTATTCTACTACATGTTTTTGGTTAAAAAAAAATCCGTTAAGTGTATAATAATTGGCTCGCGTGATCACAGACATATGTACGCAAATGATCATGTACAGATGTGCGCAGGTGATCACGGACATATGTGTGCAAATGATCATTGGGACATATGATTTTATTGTCACATATGTGGGGGACAGGTGTTTTTACTATGTGGGGACATGTGTGTGTGGGGACATGTATGTTTACTTTCTGTGTTTTAGACTGTGTGGGGACACTAGGCTGGTGATCAGTGAGTAAAAAGCTGAAAAAAAACAGCTCATACTCACTGATCACCAGCCAGGCTGCAGCGATCCGCTCTCCTCTCCTCACCGACGACTTCTGTGTGAGGAGAGGAGAGCTGATTGCCTAGCAACCGGCTCTCTGTTTACATTACATGACGGCTGTGATTGGACACGGCCGTCATGTGATCAGGAGGGCCAATCACAGAGCCCTCCTGTCGAATCGAGATGCGCTGTGTCCGGGTGACACGAGTGCATCGGGATCGCACCGCTGCGCGGGAACGCGCGCGCGATCCCCCTCCTTCTGAGGGACGTTCCTGAACGTCCAATCAGAAGGAGAGAGCACCCACCCGGCCGTATATATACAGTGGCTGGGTGGGAAGTAGTTAATCACCGTTGGGGTTTTTATTTTTTGCTAAACAAACAAAAAAACATGGAAAATTAAAAAAAAAAAAAAAAAAAAAAGTTTCATAGTTTGTTATAAAATTTTGCAAACAGGTAATTTTTCTCCTTCATTAATATGCGCTGATGAGGTGGCACTGGTGGGCACTGATAGGCTGCACTGGTGGGCACTGATAAGCGGCACTGATAGGTGACACTGATGGGCGGCACTGGTAGGTGACACTGATGGGCGGCACTGTGGGGACAGATAAGGTGGCACTGATGGGCACAGATAAGGCGGCACTGGTAGGTGACACTGATGGGTGGCACTGTGGGCTCTGATGGGTGGCACTGTGGGCACTGATGGGTGGCGATGGTGGTCACTGGTAGGCAGCACTGTTATGCAGGTGGCACCTCTCCTTCATCGGGACCGATGTCTCTCTGACAGCCGCGGGTGAACGGCTATTTTTTTCTCGTGAGGAGAAAAAACAGCAGATTACCGGCCCTGTTTACACCACATGATCAGCTGTCATTGGCTGACAGCTGATCACGTGGTAAGGGGTCGGGATCGACCCCTTACTCCGATCTGTGATCAGCTGAGTCTCATTGACTCGCTGATCACCGAGCGCGCCGCGCAGGCCGCTCGAGCACGGGAGGGCATCCAGGTCCGCGCTGTAGCCGTCTTTCGGCTATAGCGCGGATCTGAAGTGGTTAAAAGAAAGTTCAAAACAAACAGAAGATTCCCTCGCAGGGGTATTCAGTATTTCAGGCCTGCTACAAAAGTAAATGATTTTTCAGCCATCCTGGCTTGTAAACGCAGCTCTCCAGCTCAGGCCTTACACTTTAGGGCCTTGGTCTGTCTCCCACAGACCGGACGCTCAGCACCTCAGTGCGTACAGCAAGTAGCCTCGTGCTACACTGGCTCTCACCTCTTTCTCTTAGGTGAAGCCCTACTGACTCCCATACCCAGACCTCCTGTCTGCAGGGTGGAATTGTCTCCAACTGGGAGCCTAGAGCCTTGGTCTAGTGATTACTTAAAGTAGGGTGACCAGACATCCCCGGTTTCAGGGGACAGTCCCCGGATTGAGGACACTGTCCCCGGACCAAGTCTGTCCCCAGTTTTGGCCCCGGATTGGATTTGAACAGGGGCTGGGGCAATTTCAAAGACAGTCAGTGCAGAATAAACAAAAGAAAATTCCTGAATTACACCCCCCGCTCCGCCGCTCCTACTAGCTTAGGGGGGTGTATTTTTTCCATTATCTGAGCCCCTTTCTGATGATCATGCACTGTTCGGAGTGGGGGGAATATTTCTTCAGCTCCGCTCGCATGTTCTTCTGCCTTGGCTCAAGTCCCGTCCAGCCGCCTGCCTGCTTATCTTCTTGCCTTCCCTGGCGGAGTGATCTTCCTCTGCTCCCCACCCAGTAGTAGCCGGGGCCCGGAGAGTAACACTTGACAGGCTGTGAGGCGGGCGACGGGCAGAGAGTCACTGATTGCCGCCATTACTAGTAAAAAAGAAATATGTCCCCAGATTTAATTAAAAAAATCTGGTCACCTTAACTTAAAGAGGAAGTAAACTCAGCCCCTCAAATGCTCATTCTTAATAAATCCAGTCTAATATAGCTTCCCATAACATTCTGCATAATTCCCCCCTAATGATGTTTCTTACTTTTTTTCCAGAAGATTTGTAATTCCTACTTCCTGGTTACAGCCAGCGCCATCTTAGCTCCTGTCTTCTGAGTCTGAAGACCAGTTTACTTCCGCCCTACCTGTGTTTCTGTTTGTCTCTGCTGTATCTCGCACATGCTCAGTAATGTTGTAGCCAAGCCTCGTTTTCATTCCCGATTAGTACAGCAAGAATATCCTACATATTGAAGCATAGAGAGGTGGGCAAGCTTTGCAACACATATTTATTGATGATTTAATATGTTTTTGACATAATCTACATTATAAAGCTGATCTCTTTGCTCCTGTGTCCCATGCAAAGTGCTGATGTTTACACCCCCTGTGACGTAGCAAGTCACATGGGGTGTTTCAGGAACTTGTGAATAGCACTGTAATCTCGCGGGATCTCGGAGCCGTGCCGCACAGGGGATATGCATATGAATGAATGGACTGTCAGTTCATATACTCACTATGGCCGTGCCGTAAATCGGGCGAAATATGCGCATGCCCTGCTGACGTCATGAAAAGGAAAAAATACAAAATTACAAGCAAACGGAGCAGGTTAGAAAATATTCATAAGACAGCAATTTTGTACAGTGCTTATCACTGATTTAAATGGGGAAAAGTTATCTGGGTGAGTTTACAACCACTTTAAAGCCCAGAACACAGCTGACTCATTAGTGAACTGCCCGTTTGAGACCTGGATCCTGGCAGGGTACCGCCCTGCTACACCATCAAAGAAAACGCTATGTCCGGCCCAAACCCAACCCAACACAACACCTAAAGAACACCATCCCTACAGTGAAACATGGTGGTGGCAGCATCATGCTGTAGGGATGTTTTTCAGCAGTCGGGACTTGGAAACTGGTCAGAGATGAGGGAAAGATGGATGGTGCTAAATACAGGGATATTCTTCAGCAAAACCTGTACCACTCTGTGTGTGATTTGAGGCTAGGACGGAGGTTCACCTTCCAGCAGGACAATCACCCCAAACACACTGCTAAAGCAACACTTGAGTGGTTTAAGTGGAAACATGTAAATGTGTTGGAATGGTCTAGTCCAGGGGTCTCCAAACTTTTCAAACAAAGGGCCACTTTATTGCCCTTCAGACTTTAGGAGGGACTTTAGGAGGGCCGGATTGTGGCCAGCAGGGGAAGAAAATGTCATGGGCCCGGCATCAGTGAGAACAAATATGGCCTCAGGGTTGGTGGTCAATAGGAGGAGGAGTATTCCCCCTATTAGTAGGAGAAATAGTATCCCATCATTGGTATCGGTGGACGATATAGTGCCCCATTGTTGGCGTCAGTGGGAGGAATAGTGTCTCATATTAGTGGGAGGAATAGTGCCCCAAGGGCCGGATAAATGCTAACAAAGGGCCACATCTGGCCCTCGGGCCGCAGTTTGGGGACCCCTGGTCTAGTCAAAACCGAAGACCTCAATCCAATAGAAAATCTGTGGTCAGCAGTGGCGGTGCGTCCATAGTGGGCGCAGGAGCGCCGCCCCTCTCTCTCCTGGGCCTGTCACTCACAACATGCATTGCATGAACCTATATATTGTCGCCGCCGCTGCCGCCCACTATTCAGATAGCCGGCACCCTGGTGAGTGCTGGACATCTGCATAACAGCGGCTGGTTGGTTTTTGGAAGTGCCTTTTAGAGCCAGCGGCTCTGATAGGCTTCCCGATTACAGCCTGAGGGCTGTAATCGGCTTCCAAATAGTTAACCAGGGGACGCACGGGGGGTGCGTTCCTTGGTTAACACTGACAGGCGTCTCAGCCAATCAGGTTACCGATAACCTGATTGGCTGAAGCGACATCGAGGGCAGGAGAAGACATCGAGGACAGAAGAAAGACGGCGCTGACCCGCAGAAGGTAAGTGCAGGCCTGGGGACAAACTGGCTGCATTTGGGGACTAACTGGCTGCATTTGGGGACAAACTGGCTGCATTTGGGGACAAACTGGCTGCATTTGGGGACAAACTGGCTGCATTTGGGGACAAACTGGCTGCATTTGGGGACAAACCGGCTGCATTTGGGGGCAAACCGGCTGTATTTTGGGGGCAAACCGGCTGTATTTTGGGGGCACACCGGCTGTATTTTGGGGGCAAACCGGCTGTATTTTGGGGGCAAACTGGCTGTATTTGGGGGGGGGAAAACTGGCTGCATTTGAGGTGGCAAATTGGTGGCGTTTGGACACAGTGGCTGCAATTGATTTTTTTTTTTTTCAGTTTGTTTGCGCCCCCCCAAAACTTTTGAGCACCAGCCGCCACTGGTGGTCAGACTTAAAGATTGCTGTTCACAAGCACAAACCATCCAACTTGAAGGAGCTGGAGCAGTTTTGCAAGGTGGAATGGGCAAAAATCCCAGTGGTAAGATGTGGCAAGATCATAGAGATTTATCCAAAGCGACTTGGAGCTGTGATAGCCGCAAAAGATGGCTCTACAAAGTATTGACTTTTGGGGGGTGAATAGTTATGCACATTGACTTTTTCTGTTATATTTTGTCCTATTTGTTGTTTGCTTTACAATTAAAAAAAAACCTCTTCAAAGTTGTGGGCATATTCTGTAATTTAAATGATGCAAATCCTCAAACAATCCATATTACTTCCAGGTGTGAGACAACAAAACACGAAAAATGCCAGGGGGGGGGGGGGGGGGGTGAATACTTTTGCAAGGCACTATATATATATATATATATATATATATATATATATATATATATATATATATATATATATATATGATGTTTGGGGGTTCTAAGTATTTTTCTAGCAAAAAAAACCATAGCAAAATGATGCCGGCAGGAACCCTCTCTCCCTCCGACGTACTGGGTTTGAGGGGGGATATCTGAATGATGCATCATTCAGATATCCTTTTGTTCTGCCGGCGATCCTGCGCACAATAAGAACGATCATATCGGCGGTTCCGCCGCTTGATCGTTCTTATAGGCGGCGGGAGGGGACACCCCCCCTCCCGCCGCCATCCGGTGCTTCTCCGGGCTCTCCCGTGCAATCGGGGACCCGGAGAGAATCGTCGGCGCCGTTGGTGGGTCACGTGATGAGCATAGAGATGACTGGTGACCAGTCATCTCTATGATCGTCGGAGGCCCGGGCGCAATGTGATGACGTCACGCCCGGGTCCTCAAATGTAAACAAAGCCGCCATTGCGGCTTGTAAGTATGAGATTGTGAAAAAATTTTCACTGATCTCATGCTTTCCAGCCTGGAGGAGAGATGTGGGGTCTTATTGACCCCACATCTCTCAATAAAGAGGACCTGTCACACACATTCCTATTACAAGGGATGTTTACATTCCTTGAAATAGGAATAAAAGTGATCAAAAAAAAAAAAAGTGTAAAAAAAAAAAAAGTAAAAATAAGTAAGATAAAAGAAAAAAATATATATATATTTTTTTTTAAAACGCCCGTCCCCAATAGCTTGCGCTTAGAAGCGAACACACACGTAAGTCCCGCCCGCATATGTAAACACCGTTCAAACCACACATGTGAGGTATCGCCGCGTGCGTTAGAGCGCGTGCAACAATTCTAGCACTAGACCTCCTCTGTAACTCTAACCTGGTAACCTGTAAAAATTTTCAAAGCGCCTATGGAGATTTTTAAGTACCGAAGTTTGGCGCCATTCCATGAGTGTGTGCAATTTTAAAGCGTGACATGTTAGGTATCTTTTTACTCAGCGTAACATAAGCTTTCATATTTTACAAAAAAATTGGGCTAACTTTACTGTTTTTTTATTTTTTAATTCATGAAACCATTTTTTTTCCCAAAAAAAGGCGATTGAAAAATTATTGCGCAAATACCGTGCAAGATAAAAAGTTGCAACGACCGTCATTTTATTCCCTAGGGTGTCTGCTAAAAAAAAACATATATAATGTTTCGGGGTTCTGAGTAATTTTCTAGCAAAAGAATGATGATTTGTACATGTAGGAGAGAAGTGCCAGAATAGGCACGGTATTGAAGTGGTATAAAAAGCCCTGTATGGAAGTGAGTAAAGAGGAAGTAAACCCTCTGAACAAAAATGGGAAACAGACAAACCCTGCAAGACAAAGGCATAATGAGCTAGTGTGCACAGTATTACTTACCTCAGATCGAAGCCCTCGCAGTGGTCCACGTCTCCCCCTCCGGCCGCCGACATGTTGTCCCGGAGTGACTCCCGGGTATCGCAGCTCCAGCTCTGTGATCAGCCAGAGTCGCGATGACGTCACTCCCGCGCATGCGCGCGGGAACGGCACAGTACAACTGAAGCAACGGCACATAGTGCCATTGCTTCAGTTGGCTTAAGTGCGCATGTGCCGCATGACGTCGACACATGCAAATACAGGGATATCTCCTAAACTGTGCAGGTTTAGGAAATGTACAGTGCAGCTACAGGTAAGCCTAATTATAGGCTTGCCTGTAGTTTAAAGTGGTTGTAAAAGGTTTACAACCACTTTAAGACCCTTTTCACACTTGGAGGCGTTTTTCAGGCGCTTTAGCGCTAAAGATACCGCCTGTAAAGCGCCTGAAAAATGCCTCATCTGCAGTCCCAGTGCGAAAGCCTGAGTGCTTTCACACTGGGGCGCTGCGCTGGTAGGACGTCAAAAAAAGTCCCGCAAGCAGCATCTTTGGGGCGCTTTAGAAGCGGTGTATACACCACTCCTAAAGCGCTCCTGCCCATTGAAATCAATGGGCAGCGCCACCGAAGCGCCTGCAAAAGATATCCGCTAGTGGCCGAAAAGTCCCTCTAAAACGACGGTAAAGCGACGCTAAAACTAGCGGCGCTTTACCGCTAACGCGGCCACACTGTAGTGTGAAAGGGCTCTAAGTGGTTAATAGGATAAATCTTAGGCAGGGCCGATCCGCCCTATACGCGGACTACGCAAGCTGCGTAGGGCCCCCGAATAATACGCCGCTAGAGGTCCTCAGCCGGCGGAGATAATGTCTCGGCCGGCCGCCATTTTCCCGAAGACCAGGATGAGAAGGGAGGGATCCTGCCGAAATAGAAATAGCGCTGCGGCACCGCCCACCCCCGGTCTGTCTGTCATCTGAGACTGTGACCTGTGGGGGAAAGGGGTGGGCGGTGCCGCAGCTCACTGTAGCCGGCCGGCTCCGCCTCTAATTTGTTCCCCCTCGCTTCTCGCCGCTGCTGAGCTATAGAAGGGCTCAAAGGGGGGGGACACCTGAAATGTAAGGAAGCACTCCGCTGGCTGGGGACACCTGAGATGTAAGGAAGCACTCCGCTGGCTGGGGACACCTGAGATGTAAGGAAGCACTCCGCTGACTGGGGACACCTGAGATGTAAGGAGGCACTCCGCTGGCTGGGTACACTGAGATGTAAGGAGGCACTCCGCTGGGGACACCTGAAATGTAAGGAGGCACTCCGCTGGGGACACCTGAGATGTAAGGAGGCACTCCGCTGGGGACACCTGAGATGTAAGGAGGCACTCCGTTGGGGACACCTGAGATGTAAGGAGGCACTCCGCTGGGGACACCTGAAATGTAAGGAGGCACTCCGCTGGGGACACCTGAAATGTAAGGAGGCACTCCGCTGGGGACACCTGAGATGTAAGGAGGCACTCCGCTGGGGACACCTGAAATGTAAGGAGGCACTCCGCTGGGGACACCTGAAATGTAAGGAGGCACTCCGCTGGGGACACCTGAAATGTAAGGAGGCACTCCGCTGGGGACACCTGAAATGTAAGGAGGCACTCCGCTGGGGACTGCTGAGATGTAAGGAGGCACTCCGCTGGGGACTGCTGAGATGTAAGGAGGCACTCCACTGGCTGGAGACACCTGAAATGTAAGGAGGCACTCCGCTGGCTGGGGACAGTGACATAAGGGCTCCCACTGATTCTGCATTATGGTGAGTTGAATGATTTCATTTTATATTACAATGTAATAAAATAAATAATGCGCTTTAATCACCCTGACACCATAACAATCATGGTGCCGGGATGATTGAATTGCTAACACCAGGTGTTGAGAATCTTGATCTGCTGATTGTTAAACTTTCTGGAATACTCATATTTCTATTGCGGTGTAGGATCTGGGCCTGCTGTCCCTCCATCCCTCTTTTTTTACTTCCCCTCTCTCTCTCTCTCTCTCTCTCTCTCTTTCTTCCTTTGTTTCTCCCTCCATCCCTCGTTCATCTCAGACTCTAACCACACCCTTTGAGTCACGCCCCTTTAAGCCACGCCCAATATTACGCTTAAACAACGCCTATTATTCACGGGTCAGGTAGAGGGCCCCTTTGCAGAATTTTGCTTAGGGCCCCAGGGAGGTCAGGATCGGCACTGATCTTAGGAAATGTTCCTTTGTTGCAGAGATGTACCGCATGATTTTTTTAAATCTTGCCCTGACATACTGTAAGATGAGGGCTGTAGAATGGGGGGGGCGCTGTCATTTTTGCAGCGGACGGCAGTCAGCTCTTGCCATGGCGGAGTCGCTGCCATTGGCACAGACCTGGCGGGCAGAGTTAGGAGTTCCGCCATAGAAATGTTCCTATGTAGAATGATACGGGGGAAGGCAGAGGCCGTATTTGGTAATGTTCTCTGACCTGGTCTGATGCCCAAATTCCTCACTAGAATGTTCACGATGGAGACGCAGACCAATTATACGGCGGAGCCCGCTCTGTAAGATGTCACCCCGCACAGCTAACAAGCAAGGAAATTGGACAGACAGAAACAAATCAAGGGAAAAATGTGCAGCAAATCGGGGAAGAAGGACGGTAATTGGAACCTGGGCGACCAGCGCATTGTTTTCTGCTGATATCAACACAGGACTTGGCATCTACAAACCGTTACATGAGATTTATTCCACACCGCCATTTCTACATCCAGAGCGACACAACAAAAGAACTCCGTGTGATAAATCATTCATCAAAGTTCATCAAAGTGCCTGCAATGAGAGCTGTCTGTGATGCCCCACAACCGCCAATCCGAGACCTGTACTGAAATACTAATAAAGCAGAGAGATCTCTATAGGAAATCCCAGCTCCACCCCACTGTGGCCACCATTACTACATCAAACCATGGTGTCACCCTCCCTCAGTGCAAGGCAGGATAAACAAATATTTGTGGAATCCGCTTTTGAACCCATTAATATGGCACTGTGGGAGGGGCAGAGACACAGGAAATCTCACTATTGTGGGAGGGGCATAGACACAGGAAATCTCACTCTTGTGGGGGGGCATAGACACAAACAACTGCAGGAAAATTTCACAAATGTGGGAGGGGCAGAGACACAAACTACTGCAGGGAGATCACCCCATTGTGGGAGGGGCAGAGACACAAACTACTGCAGGAAAATCTCACCATTGTGGGAGGGGCAGAGATACAGGAAATCTCACTATTGTGGGAGGGGCAGAGACACAAAAAACTCCAGGAAAATCTCACAAATGTGGGAGGGGCAGAGACACGAACTACTGCAGGGAGATCACCCCATTGGGGGAGGGTTAGAGACACAAACTACTGCAGGAAAATCTCACCATTGTGGGAGGGGCAGAGACACAAACTACTGCAGGAAATCTCACCATTGTGGGAGGGGCAGAGACACAAACTACTGCAGGAAATCTCACCATTGTGGGAGGGGCAGAGACACAAACTACTGCAGGAAATCTCACCATTGTGGGAGGGGCAGAGACACAAACTACTGCAGGAAATCTCACCATTGTGGGAGGGGCAGAGACACAAACTACTGCAGGGAATCTCACCATTGTGGGAGGGGCAGAGACACAAACTACTGCAGGGAATCTCACCATTGTGGGATAGACGGAGGTAAACTAAACTGAAATATCAGCTGGCCTTTAATGGCAGTAAGACCACACAAGAGCTGTTCTCTTCTGTATTATTATTTACGGACAATCATAGCATGTAAATTCCTGAAATTTCTGCATCATGTCAGTGTGGAGGTGGATGGCGAGCAGAGATAATATTCTCCTGAGTCTCCCCGGCATTCTTCTGGTTTGGGGGATGTATCATCATCTTGTACAATGTATTGCATTTCCCCGACAGGTTTCACTGAAATAATAATGGTGTTCTGAACCTTCCCATCCTCAAACCTCATTCTTAGTATCCAGCTCAGTAAATAACCATTTACAATCTTCCGGCAGGTTCTACACTCCGACTTTCCATGCGCAGTTCCCAGAATAAATTTCTGTGTAGTTTTCCGACCCTGTAAATGATCCGTGATAGCCGTCAGCCATTCCATTCTCTGACCGGCCCAATCCAGAGACATGTGGGTGTTCTGCAGAAACATGAAACACGTGTACACGGTGGGTGAGCTCATCCCTCCGCGGTGACACCATGGACTGTCACCGGCCAACACTTCACCATCACTTCTAGTTTTTCTTTTTAAACTGTGAGCTGAACAAGCGCCTGCACTGACATTTACAAATCACCAGCCAGCTGAAGGTGCGAGTGCTAATTAATGTTTCAAAAATGATTTAGCACAATTTTCTGCAGAGGAAACACCAATTATCAATACATCACAGGATATTCTACGTACCCAAACCCACTTTTTGTTTTTTCACGTGGAAGAAGAAATACCGGGCTGCAATCTGTTGGGTGTGTAGCAGAGAATGAAATCATTCTTTAGGAGGAATAAGCAAAATTAGATGTTTTTTCAGCAAAAATCTGGACATTTTGTCAAACTACTGGCCAGATGACAACAACACGGCCCAGCGAGGAGATTTCAGGCCCCATTCACACCTCAGCGTTTTGTAGCTTGAAGCTTCACAACGCTGGAGGAGAAAAAATCAATTATTCTCTATGGAGTTGGTTCACATCTCCAATACAAGTCAAGCCAAACGCCTGAAGCCCCAAAAAGTTCTACAGATTTTTTTTGTAGCTCGAATCGGACAGATTGATGCATTTTTGAAGGGTCTGTTGTTCCATAGAAATGCAAGAATAAAGCTTAAGCCTCATGATAAATATGGAAAGTGAAAGGTACCATTATCCAAAATGATTGCAAAGATTGGGACAAGGAAACCTGTCCCCAACAGGTCACGAAGGAAGGGAAGGGGCAGAGAAGGATGGCGACCTGTTGGGGACAGGTTTCCTTGTCCTAATCTTTGCAAGAAATGCAAGGAAATGCTTGATTTGGGCGTTTTAGCGTGTTTTTGAGCGCTTTTCTGCTCAAATGCAATGATTAAATAAAAATAAGTAAATAAATAGATAAAATAGATAAATACATAAGAATTTAAATAAATATTTTTTTATAATAAATACATTTTAAAAACCCTAACACTAATATTAACTCCAAACCCTAATATTGACCCCTAGCTCTAATCCTAACCCCAATATTAACCCCTATTCCTAACTCCTAACCCTAATATTGGCCCCTAGCTCTAATCCTAACCCCAATATTAACCCCTATTCCTAACTCCTAACCCTAATATTGGCCCTCCAGGCCATTTCATGTGGCCCTCAAACCTCTCCTGCAGCTGCAGGAGAGCTCCAGCCCTCCTCTGGTCCTCCTCAAGACCCTTTCTGCTTTCAAGCAATACATCCAGCTTCTTCCCAGCAGCAGCATAAGGTAAGGGGGGTGCACTGTGATGTAAGGGAGAGTGGGGGACTCAACTTTTGATGGTGGGGTGGCTCTTGACATCTAATGTAAAGGGGAGGGGATGCGCTGGACATCTAATCTTACAGATACAACCGGCCCTTTTTGAGGGCAATCAGAATGCTGATGCGGCCCACAATGAAATTGAGTTTGACACACCTGCCCTAACCCTAATATTAACCCCTAACACTAATATTAACCTCTAATCATAACCCCTAATATTGACCCCTAACCCCAATCCTAGCACCTAAGACCCGGTTCACATAGGGGTGACTCAGTCGCCTGACGAGTCGGGTCCCGCTCTGTTGAATGGAACCGTTCTAATAGGAGCGACTCAGGTAGCTCCGACTTAGAAAAAGGTTCCTGTACTACTTTGGGGGCGACTTGGGACGACTTGCATTGACTTCTATACAGAAGTCATTTTGCAAATCGCCTCTCAAGTCGTCTTGAGATCGCGTCGCCGAGTCGCCCCCAAAGTCATGCCGCCCCTGTGTGAACCGGCTCTTAACCCTAATGTAACAAAATAAATACATAAAATTTAGTAAATAAATAATAGATATAAACAAATTAACCCCTAACCATAACCTTTAACCCTTAACCCCTTAAAAAAAAGTAAAAAAAAAATAGTAAATACATAATAATAAATAATAAATAAATGCAAATGAAAAAGCTGAAAAACAGCAACAAATGATGATATAATGATTCTATTTTTCTTTATTGGCTATTAAGAAAAGCGCAAAGCTCAAAAACGCTTTAAAAACAGTGTACAAAAAAGACAGAAAAACGCTCAAAAACATGACGCTTGGGTGTGAATGCAGTCTCGGTTTGTAGTGCGAGATTTAAAGTATATCTAAACCCAAAACAAAAACATATATTATTGCAGCTTACCAATCTTTTGGTTCGGTGGCTGCATTTATTTTTTTCACACCTTTTTTTTACCTGGTAATCCTGCCATTAACACATGTCCTGTCCTAGGGTGATAACCATACTGAGCAGCGTTGTCACCCTAGGACAGGGAGCATTAAGACTATATAACACGTCTTCTCTGCTCCATACCAGGGGAGGTGTTTTGTAGTCCACAGAGATAGCAGAGAACAATAGTAACTGAACCGTCCAGAGCCAGATAGTACAGTAAGTTATCAACTCACAAGCTTTCTGACTGGATGAACAGAATTTTTTATTTACACTTGTTGAACAGATAGACTAAAACCCTTTCAATGGCAAATTTAACAGACCAGGGAGAAAATAGGAGAAATGGATTGTTAAGCCTCGTACACACGGCCGAGATTCTCATCGAAAAAAACATGTCGTTTTTTTCGACGAGATTCTTGGACAAGAAACTTGTCCCGGCCGAGTGTACACACGCTCGATTCAAAGAACCCGCGGTTCTTTGAATGGAGCGAACGCGGTGACGTCATCGAATACGAAGAGCGTGCGCTCGTCACATTCGATGCCGTCGCTGCCATCTTGGTTCACCCTACCTATGCCTAGGAAGCTACCGCGCATGCGTCGAAGTCATTTCGAGCATGCGCGGGCTTCCCGGCGAAAAGGTAAGTATACACACACACACACAATTTTCTCGTCGAGAAACAGGCTGACGAGAATCTCAACGAGAAAATAGAGAGCAGGTTCTCTATTTTCTCGTTGAGATTCTTGTCGCTTTTCTTGACGAGAAACCATACACACGAACGAATTTCTCGGCAAAAAATCTCTGCCAGCAAGTTTCTTGCTGGTTTTTGCCGAGAAACTTGTTCGTGTGTACGAGGCTTTAGAGTTTGCATGCACTTTCACCCCTGGTGGACATGTAACTGACTAATATATTCATATTGATAGAGACCATTGTCAGTAAGGGGTTACACCTCAAGATTACGATGTCACCTGATGCTAAGCTATAAGTTGCCCCCCTATTCTCTGCCTGTTATCCGGGCCCCTGGCCTCCCTGTTCTTCTGTAATGACATTCTTGCATCTCCTGTACACCTTAATGGCCGGGCATGCTGGGACTTGTAGTTCTTCATCAGCTGGATAGATCAGATTGCAGGTGGCTGGACTGACCTCTACTTCTGGCAGCACCAGAAGGTGAAAGTGTACCAAGGGGCCCCCAGGTGTCCCTAGCACAGATGTTCAGCGTCACCATTCCCAGATCACAAAATAACTTACAGGAAGCCACCATCTGCTAGACTCATCTTCTCCGGGCATTGCCACGCCGTGCCAGAGCCATTCCCATCATCCCAGCACCTGGAGGGAAATAAAGTTCATTCATCTGGTGTATTTCTGGGACTACTCTTCAGTGTTATGGGTTGTTAAAGGGCCAGGAAGGACCTAAGAAGAAGGTTATATATAATGCTGTGTCTACATTGTGGCATTTTCATATATTAAACGTGTTAAATTGTAGCAAAGTGGATGCACTGATTTGATAGCAATTCCTATAGAGGAGTAGAATCTAAGCACACTACCACCCCCCCCTTCGCCCAAGGATCTCCCTCTGTGCACAGTTACTCATAGTCATTGATGGACACAATCCAACCATCTTCTGAAGATCTTCTGCCTACTGCAGAGTTCTCCATAGATCTGTACAGTGCTGTGAGGGGAAGGGACGGGTTAATGGGTGGAAATATTAAGTGCTATGGGGAGGGTTGCATGGAGATGTACAATGCTATGAGGGTTGGGTGGAGAAGGATAGAGCTATGGGAGGGTTGGCTGGAGATGTTCAAGTCCAAAAGAGCATGGGTGGATAAGGCCATTGTTGTGGGAGCGTTAGGTGGAGATGATTATTACTATAGGCGATTGGTTGGAGAAGGGCAGAGCAATGAGAGGGTTAGGTGAAGATGTTCAATGCTATAAGAGAACGGGTGGATAAGGGCAATACTATGGGAGGGTTATGTGGAGATGCTCAGTGCTATGGGGGGATGGGAAGAGAAGGGTAGTGCTACGGGAGGGTTAGGTAGAGATGTTCAGTGCCATGGGGGAATGAGTGGAGAAGGACAGTGCTATGAGAGGATTGGTTGGAGATGTTCAATGCTATGGGAGGATGGATAGAGAAGGACAGTGCTGTGTGATGGTTAGGTAGAGATGTTCAGTGGTATGGGAGGTTGGGTGGAGGACAGTGCTATGTGAGGGTTAGGTAGAGATGTTCAGTGGTATGGGAGGATGGATGGAGAAGGACAGTGCTATATGAGGGTTAGGTAGAGATGTTCAGTGGTATGGGAGGATGGATGGAGAAGGACAGTGCTATGTGAGGGTTAGGTAGAGATGTTCAGTGGTATGGGAGGATGGGTGGAGGACAGTGCTATGTGAGGGTTAGGTAGAGATGTTCAGTGGTATGGGAGGATGGATGGAGAAGGACAGTGCTATGTGAGGGTTAGGTAAAGATGTTCAGTGGTATGGGAGGATGGATGGAGAAGGACAGTGCTATGTGAGGGTTAGGTAGAGATGTTCAGTGGTATGGGAGGATGGATGGAGAAGGACAGTGCTATATGAGGGTTAGGTAGAGATGTTCAGTGGTATGGGAGGATGGATGGAGAAGGACAGTGCTATGTGAGGGTTAGGTAGAGATGTTCAGTGGTATGGGAGGATGGATGGAGAAAGACAGTGCTATGTGAGGGTTAGGTAAAGATGTTCAGTGGTATGGGAGGATGGATGGAGAAGGACAGTGCTATGTGAGGGTTAGGTAGAGATGTTCAGTGGTATGGGAGGATGGATGGAGAAGGACAGTGCTATATTAGGGTTAGGTAGAGATGTTCAGTGGTATGGGAGGATGGATGGAGAAGGACAGTGCTATATTAGGGTTAGGTAGAGATGTTCAGTGGTATGGGAGGATGGATGGAGAAGGACAGTGCTATATGAGGGTTAGGTAGAGATGTTCAGTGGTATGGGAGGATGAATGGAGAAGGATAGTGCTATGTGAGGGTTAGGTAGAGATGTTCAGTGGTATGGGTGGAGGACAGTGCTATGTGACTGTTAGGTAGAGATGTTCAGTGGTATGGGAGGATGGATGGAGAAGGACAGTGCTATATTAGGGTTAGGTAGAGATGTTCAGTGGTATGGGAGGATGGATGGAGAAGGACAGTGCTATGTGAGGGTTAGGTAGAGCTGTTCAGTGGTATGGGAGGATGGATGGATGGAGAAGGACAGTGCTATGTGAGGGTTAGGTAAAGATGTTCAGTGGTATGGGAGGATGGATGGAGAAGGACAGTGCTATGTGAGGGTTAGGTAGAGATGTTCAGTGGTATGGGAGGATGGATGGAGAAGGACAGTGCTATATGAGGGTTAGGTAGAGATGTTCAGTGGTATGGGAGGATGGATGGAGAAGGACAGTGCTATGTGAGGGTTAGGTAGAGATGTTCAGTGGTATGGGAGGATGGATGGAGAAAGACAGTGCTATGTGAGGGTTAGGTAGAGATGTTCAGTGGTATGGGAGGATGGATGGAGAAGGACAGTGCTATATTAGGGTTAGGTAGAGATGTTCAGTGGTATGGGAGGATGGATGGAGAAGGACAGTGCTATATTAGGGTTAGGTAGAGATGTTCAGTGGTATGGGAGGATGAATGGAGAAGCATAGTGCTATGTGAGGGTTAGGTAGAGATGTTCAGTGGTATGGGTGGAGGACAGTGCTATGTGACTGTTAGGTAGAGATGTTCAGTGGTATGGGAGGATGGATGGAGAAGGACAGTGCTATATTAGGGTTAGGTAGAGATGTTCAGTGGTATGGGAGGATGGATGGAGAAGGACAGTGCTATGTGAGGGTTAGGTAAAGCTGTTCAGTGGTATGGGAGGATGGATGGATGGAGAAGGACAGTGCTATGTGAGGGTTAGGTAGAGATGTTCAGTGGTATGGGAGGATGGATGGAGAAGGACAGTGCTATATGAGGGTTAGGTAGAGATGTTCAGTGGTATGGGAGGATGGATGGAGAAGGACAGTGCTATATGAGGGTTAGGTAGAGATGTTCAGTGGTATGGGAGGATGGATGGAGAAGGACAGTGCTATGTGAGGGTTAGGTAGAGATGTTCAGTGGTATGGGAGGATGGATGGAGAAGGACAGTGCTATGTGAGGGTTAGGTAGAGCTGTTCAGTGGTATGGGAGGATGGATGGATGGAGAAGGACAGTGCTATGTGAGGGTTAGGTAAAGATGTTCAGTGGTATGGGAGGATGGATGGAGAAGGACAGTGCTATGTGAGGGTTAGGTAGAGCTGTTCAGTGGTATGGGAGGATGGATGGAGAAGGACAGTGCTATGTGAGGGTTAGGTAGAGATGTTCAGTGGTATGGGAGGATGGATGGAGAAGGACAGTGCTATGTGAGGGTTAGGTAAAGATGTTCAGTGGTATGGGAGGATGAATGGAGAAGGATAGTGCTATGTGAGGGTTAGGTAGAGATGTTCAGTGGTATGGGTGGAGGACAGTGCTATGTGAGGGTTAGGTAGAGATGTTCAGTGGTATGGGAGGATGGATGGAGAAGGACAGTGCTATATTAGGGTTAGGTAGAGATGTTCAGTGGTATGGGAGGATGGATGGAGAAGGACAGTGCTATGTGAGGGTTAGGTAGAGATGTTCAGTGGTATGGGAGGATGAATGGAGAAGGATAGTGCTATGCGAGGGTTAGGTAGATATGTTCAGTGGTATGGGTGGAGGACAGTGCTATGTGAGGGTTAGGTAGAGATGTTCAGTGCTATAGGAGGATGGATGGAAAAGGACAGTGCTATGTGAGGTTAAGGTAGAGATGTTCAGTACTATAGGAGGATGGGTGGCGAAGGACAGTGCTATGTGAGGGTTAGGTGGAGATGTTCAGTGCTATAGGACAGGGGTGTCAAACTCAGTTTCATTGTGTGCCGCATCAGCATTATGGTTGCCCTCAAAGGGACGGTTGTATCTGTAAGAAGAGATCTCCAGAGCACCCCTCCCCCGTACATCAGATGTCAAGAGCCCCCCCACTATCAAAAGAGTCCCCCACCCACCCTTATATCACAGTGCACACCCCTTAACTTGTGCTGCTGCTGGGAAGAACCTGGTGGTGGAGCTGGGAAGCAGAAAGTGCAGGGTCTGCAGGAAGACCAGATGAGGGCTGGTGTAAGATGCTGGAGTCTGCTGAATACTGAGACCAGGGGAGGGGGAGACAAGGGGGTGCTGCAGCTGTACAGAAAGGTGCAGGATCTGTAGGAGATGTTCTGTCCTCTCTGCTGCCGACTACTGAGACAAAGTGTGGGCGGAGACGAGGTGGGTGCCGCAGCTGCAGGAGAGGTGCGATGCGAGGGCCACATGAAATGCCCTTGCGGGCTGGAATTGGCCTGCAGACCCTGTGTTTGACACGTGCTATAGGGGGATGGGTGGAGAAGGACAGTACTATGGAAGAGTCAGGTGGAGATGTTTATTGCTATGGAGGATAGACAGAGGAGGGGTGGTACTATGGGAGGGTTAGGTATGGATGTTCTGAGCTAAATAGGAGAGTGGTGATATGGGGGATGGTTAGTGATGTTCAGTGCTGTGGGGAGAAGTACGATGCTATAGGGGGATAGGTGGAGATGTTTTGTACTATGGGGGCTACCAGTGCAGACAGATGATGTCGGTAGCACTTTTCTCTACAACCCAACTTTTAATAAATTGAACTTGGCAGGGTGCTCATACTTTCTTTGTTTCTTAAAATTAAACTTGGTTAATGTTCACCAGGTTGAATCATTCAAATAAAAGGAAAATGAAGAATGTGAAAATGTTTCCTATTGTTAGGAAAATGTCTAGGCTCCCTTTGGCAGTCAACCACGTGACAACTTCCAAGGCATTGGGTACATGATCTCTGATACATTGAGGGTGTGCATTATTCAAACAGAGCCTCAAACTGGCCTGCTGTACCCAAATATCCTTTTGGCACAGACTACATGACCATTGCTTCAGCGGTAATCACGTGATTGGCCAACAGAGACATCCCTGAGCTTCAGTAAGTAAGTATTTCACATTCTCCATTTACATTCCTTTTATGACTCATCTGGTTAAAGTCAATCAGATTGTCAATTATTGTCTCTAGTAGTTCATTACGTAGTAATTGTCTGTTGAGATAATTTTGTATCTTTATATCATAATAGGTCATCAAAAACACTGATACTTAATGGCTGTTAATTTTTTCCACATATGATGATTAACAACCTATGCCAACATAACATATTCTTAAATAAAAAGATAAAACATACATGGTGACTTCAGATAACATTTATCATGTTTTATAACTGGGATGAGAACTGCTACAATGACCTTTGACCTGAGCCCCTGATGTTTAATATTGGCCTTGGACGTAGGAACTTTCACACACATATCTGTGAATGCCATAACTGTCTTTTTCACATAGGGTTTTTGTGTTTTCAGGGTTACTGTCCCTTTATCAGAGCCGACATCCGGCGGGGGGACAGTGACCGGATCTTCGGGATGGCTCTTCTCTTTCAATGAGCTCCAATCAGATTAGTAGATAGTGGAGCCGCGATGAGGATTTCCTGCTTCTCCGTGACATAAAACACAGGCCATGTTGTTGGAGAGATGGAACATTCTGTACGGCTGGACAGTGTCCTCATTAACCCCATCATAGTGTTCATCATTCTGCTCAATGAAGTCTCATCTGCTCAATGAAGTGCTGCACTCCCCTTATATACATAAATGCTGTGCTCTTGTAATCAAAGTAAAACGTGAAAAAACATATGTGATAAAAAATCAACTCATTAAACGTGGTAAGTATCCAGTGAAAAACCATAAAGTGAATGCAAAGTCCATCCAGCGTGTCCTTTATACTTAAATAAATGATATAACTACAAATAATTGCCTCAAAACAATCAAGTGCTTCTTCATCCAAGTCTCAATATGTGCTCCAGCAAACCATGCGTGGTGGGCTTCCAAACACCTCCTTCCCAGAAGCCCGAGCTCCTTTGGTGCTCACACTCAAATTGTGCACTCACCAGACCTCCATGACCAGGGCCGCTGATAGGGGGGGGGGGGCCACCAGCCCTCCTGTAGGGGACCCGGGCAAACAGGCGGGCCCGGACAGCAGAGGGAATCATTGTGGTCGGATGGAGGGGCAATTACAGGATTACTTCCCCCGCACCGATCCCCCTCCCTTTTCTGCCTGCTTCTGATCCCCCCTCTGTGCCTCCTGTCCCTGTGCTGCCCCCCCCCCCCACGGCACTGCTGGCTTACCTGTCTCTTAAAAAAATAACAAATTGTAAAATTATTTTTTTTTAATACATTTTAACATTCTTTAAAAAAATTATATAAAACACTATTTAAAAAAGGGCTAATTCACACAGGTTCTCTATTATGTTTGTGTCCGCTAATAATGATTTTAGTGTATTTGTTTGTGAAAATATTGTTTTGATATATTTCGGGGGCGGGGGGGCTGGGGGGCCCTGTCAGGTAGGCTGTACGGGGCCCCGTGATTTCTAACAGCAGCCCTGTCCATGACCCTCTTAACTTAATAAGTGGCTCCACAGTACACATGTGCAGAAAAGAAAAATGTGTTTAGTTTTGTATAGATTCGTTATGTTACCAATTTCATTTCGTTAACTAATTCCAAAACCAAACTAAATGAATTCCATTAGTTTCATTTAGTTTTCATTAAATTTTGTTTAGTTTTCATTAAAATTTGTTAATTTTCTAACAAATTCTAACTTTTCAGAACGATTAGAATTCGGATCAGTCGAAAAGCGATTGACTGATTTGAATTCTGTGTGAAGAATAGCTGGTTCGGGGAAGCCGGCCACCCGCGTCCATGACTCATCATCTGTCAGCTGGCTTTCCCACTGACAGATGAATGTAAAGAAAAGAATGCCGGCAAATGCCCAGCAATAGAAAAATGGGATCCCCCCAGAATTCATACCAGACCCTTATCTGGGGCCGACAGGTCAGGAAAGGGGGAAATGAGGGAGAGACCCCCTCCTGAACCATGCCACGCCACATGCCCTCAACATAGGGGGGGGTGCTTTGGGGCGGTGGGGCTCTGCCCCCAGCCCCAAAGCACCTTGTCCCCATGTTGATAGGCACAAGGGCCTCTTCCCCACAACCGTGGCCGGTGGTTGTGGAGGTCTGCGGACGTGGGGCCTAACAGAACTTTGAAGCCCCCTTTAACAAGCGGCCCCCAGATCCCACCCCCCTATGAAAATGGGGTACATAATACCCCTAACCATTCACCCAAAAAGTGTCAAAAAGTAATAAAAACACAGACAGTTTTTGACAAATGCTTTATTAAAAAATAAGAAAGGGGCTTCCAGACTCCCATAAGCCCCCAGCCCAAAGACCCCACAACCACCAGCCACAGTTGTGGGGATGAGTCCCTTGTCCCCATCAACATGGGGTCAAGGTGCTTTGGGGTGGGGGGCAGAGCACCCACCCCCCCATGTTGAGGGCATGTGGCCTGGTATGGTTCAGGAGGGGAGGCACACTTCATCCCCCCTTTTCCAGCATTCTTTTCTTTACATTCATCTGTCAGTGGGGAAGCCAGCTGACAGATGATGAGTCATGGTTGTTAAGGACCTGGGCGGCCGGCTTCCTGGCCTGCTGCTTAACAACCAGCTATTCTTCAAAACAGAATTCGAATCAGGCGATCGTTTTTCGACCAATCCGAATTCGAGAGGCCGCTCTAGGAAGGGTGTCTGGCTATGTAGCTCTCCTCCAAATGGGAACAGCAGGTGCAGGCTAAGCTTAAGCACAAGCCACAGCAAACAACGGGATACAGGAGCTGACGCATTTCACACTTTCAAAAGTGCTTATTCATAGCGTCCGGCTGTCCAGAATTTTCCGATCCGAATCCGATTTGTTCTAAAAACTTGGAATTCATTACAAAACGAATAAACTAAACAAACTTTAACGAATTTCAATGAAATTCGTTACTATTTCATAACAAAAAATGTATTCAGCCCGAAATGAATTGCACATGTCTAGTCCACAGTAACTTAGATTTACGCTATCCTTCCAGGCAGCCTTCCAAGTCACCTCCTTCCAGCTTTTGATCTTTACACCTTTTAATCCTCCAAATGCATTTTGGCCGTCATGAAGAAACAATAACATAAAATGCCATAGTGCAGTCATTTTTATTTCAATAGTAAAAATAAAAAACACTTCCACGTGCGCACTCACATTAAAAATACAAATGTCAGCATTTATTTTGGTTACTATGCAACGATTCCAAGATGGCCACCGCTGACCCAACTTCCTGTTTGTTTCCTATGTGTGTTCCACAGACTGGAAGGGATGTAGGTGGAAATGATGTCATGATGAAGAGCCCTGTTGGGTGGGGGAACACTTGTAAAAACAACTAGAGTCCCCTACCAAGGCATTTGGTTCCATTATTCAATAGAGCCAGGTTATCTTCAAAAAGGTTCTTTTATTCTTCAGAAAGACAAGTAAAAGACAATGCTTACATAATGACAGCTGGTAACACATGGTAAGTTCGTAGCTTCAGAAGGGGGAATGAGGTGACAGATCGTAAGATGGTATATCTTCGAGCAGGGTCCCCTGACCTTCCATAGCGAAGGATCACTTCCCCACCATCTTCCTTGGGTCCCTTCGCCCGACATTCCTAACTCATGTTCAAAACCCTTGGTTCATATACAGTTTAATTATGTTATGTCAGCATTATTTGCATTTAGAATCGTTCCAAAAAAGGTAGCATTAACTGTCCACAGAAGTAACACCCACTTGTGTATATTAAGTAACATAACTCCACCCATTGTCCTGACATAGTTCCTTAGAATAGCTATTACATACACAGCAAATGTCCTTTTGTCTGTCCTCAGCCATCTTCAAATTTAACATGTTTCAATAAAGAGTACAGAAACTTTTATCACTTAAAATAGTAATAAATTCAATATCTAACAAGCCCCCACCCCTAGTTTTTCACCTGATCATTTCATTGACTGGCTGTCAACATCTGTTGGAGAAAATTTGGCCACACTTTACGTCTTTTTTTTTTTTTTCCCTTTCTCTGGATCAACTGTGGGTATAGGGCTCTGTATATGGAGGTTTTCTATTTATTTATTCTATTTGTTGAACAGGATGGACTTTTCAACCTATGTAACAGATCATTCTTCAATATACTATAAAGGAACAACCACTTGTATAAATCTGATCATTTTTAATGACAAAAGTTGATCTGGAGCCATTGAGCATTGCTAAAAAAAAAATTATTCGATTGATCAACTGCTTTGTTTAATGGAGGGGTGTCTAACCTTCCTGAGCCACATTGGAAGGAGAAGAATTGTCTTGGGCCACACAGTAAATACACTAACAATGAGTATAGATGATAATCAGAAAAAGTCGGGCAGATCACAAGTTAACGATCACTGATATAGATAATGTACCGATCTGAGTAATAAAACTTCATTTTTTTGTAATATTTTTTATTATAAAAGTAAAAAGAGGGCAACATAAAACGAGTGTGATATTTGACACTGTTACCGATAAACGAACCCATTAATATCTGGTTGGATGGATGTAGTAGCAATTCTCAATGAATTCCCAAGGTGCTCATCAGATATATTGGTTCTAATTTTGCCTCCGTGTGCTTCATCCTTGGAAATAGCTGCTCACAAATATAGGTGCTGCCGAGGACTGATGACATGAATAAGGCGTGATTTTGAAGAGTGGGAGATTTTTCTTTGGGAAGATAATAGTGGTGTTTTTATTTGGTCGCATGTGCTTGCTAGTGTAAATGCATTTTTACAAAAAAGTCCCCAAAAACTCTAAATTTTTAAGAAAGTTTACATATTTGTGTTGGGCCACATTCATAGCCTTCTTGGGCCGCAGGTTGGACACCCATGCTTTAATGGGGGAAAGAAAAAACAGCTGCCACTGTTCGGGGGTATGCAAACCTTTCAAACAAAGGGCCAATTTATTGTCCTTTAGACTTCTGGAGAGCCGGATTGTGGCCAGCATTGGCAGAAAATGTTCCGGGCCCAGCATCAGTGAGAATAAATATGGCCTCTGGGTTCGTGGTCAGTAGGAGGAGGAGTAGTGTCCCTATTAGTATGAGGAATAGTATCCCATCATTGGAATCAGTGGAAGAAATAGTGCCTCCTTGTTGGTGTAAGTCAGAGGAATGGTGCCTCATATCAGTGGGAGGAATAGTGCCCCAAGGGCCAGATAAAGGCTAGCAAAGAGCCACATCTGGCCCTGTGTCACAGTTTGGAGACCCCTGCTCTAGTTGGATGATAACCTGGGACAGTTAGTGGCACGGCACAGATATAAAGTCCTTATGCCATGGTGGGACTGTTCAGATGTCTATTTGTGAAATGTTATCAGAAGCTGAATTGTCCTCGGGGAACTTTTCTGGTTTAGGGTTTAGTGACCATTTAACGTGCACAAGCAAAGAATGAGAAGAATAACCAGATCATTGTGTTGTTGTAGGGATGGAAAAAGATATTTACACCTGTTCAGGGCAATTTTTAAAGTTCAGTGACCCTGAGCAGGTGGATGTCATCACCAATGGATGAATGGAGTGGACCGGCTGATGTACTGCATTTCAGCTGTTCCACTTTAAGCCCACTTCACTGTCAAATTGATAAGTATAATTACCCAGATAATACACATGTAAAAGCTCAGTCCAAATACAGCTGCTCCATATTCCACCCGCCATACATGTAGAAGCATGAAACCACAGCCAGTAACCCACCATCAGCCAGGCCTAGGGCACCACCTGTTTTCAATCTCTGGGACCCAACAAGGAGAAGAGTGGAGAGGTCACAATCCGGGGACGGTAATACAATGCCGCAGACAATCACTGGAAGTTGGGGAATTCGGAGCTCATTAGAGAAATTAACCCCTCATCCTGATTGTGTGACAAAAAAGCTTGCAGTTGAACCATGAACAAGCGGATTGAAGGGTACAGGCCACGGGGGACCCCGGGGGCAGCCATGTACAGCCGGCTTCTACAAATCACCATCCATCCGTCCTCCTCTCAGGATTACTGTCAGCGGTAGACATCATTAACGGCAGAACCAATCAATGAGACGCTGCCACTTAGATGGCTGAGACACAGGAGGATTAACCTGATACAATTATCCTTCATCGGCTTAACTCCACTGTTTCCTACCATGGGAACCACCAGAGCTCACACGGAGAATGGGACACTAAGCCAAAATCACTGAAGAGGTTCCATGACATTCACAGATAAGTATGAAACATTTTCAGGAGATTATTGTTTATTGTAAACATAAGATATTTAACATGAAAGTATTAATAGTTCTTTTATAATGTCCTGACCCCATGTTCCTGTTTGTTAGCTCTCTATGTGAGCCACATCTGGCTAAAGAGTGCTTGCAGAAGCTGAGCTCCAGCTCATGGTTTTCTATGGAGCATAATGAAAACCCTTTTGTCCCAGCTTCAAAAGGTCTAGAAATCCATACTGCAGATTCATACCTCCAGCTCCAGAGTACTTCCAGCAGCTGAATTTCAACTCATGGCTTCTCTGGGGCAAAAGGAAATCCTTCGTTTTAGTTCCAATAGGTCCAGAAACCTCAACTCTAGAACTATTCAGCCAGCTCAAGAGTGTGTCCAGCAGCAATGAGATCCAGCTTGAGGCTTTCTCCAGAGCATAGGGAAATCTATGGCACCACCTCCCATAGGTCTCCCATAGGTCAGCAGCTGAGCTCCAGCTCATTATTTCTCTGGAACATAAGGAAATCCTTAGCTCTAGCTCCACTAGGTGTAGAAACCCCAACTCCAGAATCGTTCCTCTAGCTCCAGAGTGGTTCCAGCAGCTGCTCTCCAGCTCAAGGTTTTTTCTGAAAGATAAGGAAACCCTTAGTACTAGCTCTAATATGTCTAGAAACTCTGACTCCAGGATCATTCCTCCAGGTCCAGAGTGCCTTTAGCAGCTGAGTTCCAGCTCTTAGCTTTCTCTAGACCATAAGGAAATCCTTAGCTCTAGTTCCAACAGGTCCAGAAACCCCAACTCCAAAACTATTCTGTCAGCTCCAGGGTGCATCCAGCAGATGGGTTCCAGCTTGAAGCTTTCTCCAGAGCATAAGGAAATCTGTAGCACCAGTTCCCATAGGTCTTGTAAACAGAAAAAATACTGCGCTAGCTAAAAAGGAAAATAAAAATAATAAACTAAGCAGCAGCTAATAATTGAGGATACACACAAATACAAGTAACAGAGAATGTAGCTGCGCTAACCCAACCTGTAAAGGAACAAGCCCCCTCTGTGGGTGATCATGATTCATGTACAAGAAATCAGCACCAAGTGAAAGTATATAATACCAAATGGTCCAAGGATCATTTGCAGAATCAAAAATTAGATTAAACCATATGTACAAACTAGTGATAAAAATATAGTGATAAAAAATAAATATAATAAATGTCCAATGATGTACCAAAATCAAACAACAGATTGAGTGGAGATCAAACAACGAGGATCTTGCATAAATGAGTGACTTCAACAGTTATTCCATCACCATAAAGTGCTCACACCATGAGGATTGCACGCTTACCGAACGGCAAGCAAGATGAGCTTGCGGCTGCAAACCCCAGCCAGGGCCTTTAAGGGACTCTCCGTGGTGGCAGCTTCACAGGAATTATGAAGGATGGGTGCTTGGGATAAGTCAGATATCGTGCAGGGAATTGGCGTGGTTACCAAAAATAAAGAGGGCTCACCATAGCGTAAATCCAAGTAACATGTGTGGTTTAATAAGGTTAATCGCACTTACAGCAGATCGTAGATAAAAACAGCAGATAAGATACAATAGCCGGCCGGCTCTGACTTCAACACGATGACGTCAGCACGTCAACTCCTCCAGACACGCGTTTCGTCATAAAATGACGTTGTCTGGGGCACTGGCGACGCACTGACGCATCGCGTTTATATAGAGAACCATTTAAACCAAGCCTCGATCTGAGTCAAAGCCGGAAAACCTCAACATAGAAACCAAGGGACTCAATTTTCTCACCGAGAACCCAAAAATAACTAAAAACATCAAAAAAACTTTCAAGAAACAGTATATCTCAACTGGACCTTGAAATATAGAGGAAGGGAGCCTAGATGAATGCAGAAAATTAATGAATTAACCATCTGCACCTAATACATTAAAATAGATTGCATCGCCCATTGGATAGAAATGACTCCATCTGGTGGTGAAAAAAGAAAATCAATAGACATCTCAGACATTGCGATGGTAAATGAATCTGAGCGTTAAAACAAAAAAAATTAATAATGTTTAGAAACATAGTTTAACCAGACCGTAACCTCATCACAGTCAGATAGTACAATGATATTTAGATATCAATCATAATATCCTTTGGAAACTAGCCAGGTATATAAATAACCAAAAAATTAAGAAACAATACTAATAAAAGTTATTGTAAAAAATAATAGAAATAAAAATCGGATTAAATTAAACCCTCTCAGTATGGGCCAAGCTAATATTTGTCCCAACAAGGAGAGGTAGGAACAAGAAAAGGTTGTGTTCAGCAAAAGTAGTCTCAGGAAAGGCTGCTTTATGGTACTATAATGCCCTGTGTACTGTGTTGCCACGATACACAGGTGTCTAAGTAAATATGAAGGGACAGGTAGCAAAGGTTGTCAAAATGGTATGTCCTAATAAACCAGGTAAAGCCACCCCCCCCAGGCCCCACCCCAACTGGGAAGGTAAGCCTATTGTAGTCTGTTTCCCATAGGTATTCAATAGGTCAGCAGCAGAGCGCCAGCTCATGAGTTCTGTGGAACACAAGGAAAAGCATAGCTCAAGCTTCAATAGGTGTATAAACCCCCACTGCAGGATCATTCCTCCAGCTCCAGAGTGGTTCCAGCAGCTGCTCTCCAGCTCAAGGCTTCTTCTAAAAGATATGGAAATTCTTAGTTCTAGCTCTAATATGTCTAGAAACCCTGACTCCAGGATCATTCCTCCAGCTCCAGAGTGGTTCCAGCAGCTGCTCTCCAGCTCAAGGCTTCTTCTAAAAGATATGGAAATTCTTAGTTCTAGCTCTAATATGTCTAGAAACCCTGACTCCAGGATCATTCCTCCAGCTCCAGAGTGGTTCCAGCAGCTGCTCTCCAGCTCAAGGCTTCTTCTAAAAGATATGGAAATTCTTAGTTCTAGCTCTAATATGTCTAGAAACCCTGACTCCAGGATCATTCCTCCAGCTCCAGAGTGGTTCCAGCAGCTGCTCTCCAGCTCAAGGCTTCTTCTGAAAGATATGGAAATCCTTAGCTCTAATATGTCTAGAAACCCTGACTCCAGGATCATTACTCCAGGTCTAGAGTGCCTCCAGCAGCTGACCTCCAGTATGAGGCTTACTCTGGGACACAAGGAAATCTTTGATTCTGGAGTTGGTGTTTTTATTGAAGCTAAAGATTTCCTTGTGTCCCAGAATAAGCCTCGAACTGGAGCTCAGCTGCTGAAACTACTCTGGAGCCGGAAGAATGATTCTGGAGTTGGTGTTTTTATTGAAGCTATTCTTCCGGCTCCAGAGTAGTTTCAGCAGCTGAGCTCCAGTTCGAGGCTTATTCTGGGACATAAGGAAATTCTTAGCTCCAGATCCAAAAAACACCAACACCGGAATCATTCTTTCGGCTCCAGAGTGCCTCCAGCAGCTAAGCTCCAGGTTGAGGCATTCTCTGGGACATAAGGAAATCCTTAGCTCCAGCTCCAAAAAACACCAACACCAGAATCACTCTTTCGATCCAGAGTGCCTCCAGCAGCTAAGCTCCAGTTTGAGGCATTCTCTGGGACATAATGAAATCCTTAGCACCAGCTTTAAAAAACACCAACTCCAGAATCATTCGTCCGGCTCCAGAGTTGTTTCAGCAATTAGGCTCCAGCTAAAGGGTTTCTCTGGAAGATGAGGAAATTCTGAGCTCTAGCTCCCATTGATCTAAGAACCCTGACTCCAGAATTATTCTGCATATAACTTCAGCAGCTGAATTCTGAGCTTTCTCCAGAGCATAAGGAAATTCTTAGCCCGAGGTCCAATTGGTCTAGAAGCCCCGCCCCCAGAATAATTTCTCCAGCTCTAGAGTTGCTCCAGCAGCTAAGCTCCAGCAATAGGGCTTCTCTAGAGAGATGTAAACTCTGATGCCTTGTACACACGACCGGATTTTCCAATGGAAAAAGTCTGACGGGCTCTTTTCATCGGATATTCCGTCCGTGTGTATGCCCCATAGGACTTTCTCCTTCTGAAATTCCAACGCACTTAGAGAACTTGTTCACTTTTTTTCCGACGGACAAAAATTTATATCCGAAAGTCCGTTTGTCTGTATGCAATTCTGACGGACTAAAAACCACGCATGCTCAGAATCAAGCAGAAGAGCCAAACTGCCTATTGAACTTCATTAATCTCGTCTCGTCGTACGTCTTGTACGCCACCGAGTTTTTGACGGTCAGACTTTTGTGTGACCGTGTGTATGCAAGACAGCTTGAGTGGAATTCTGTCGGACAATCCGTCGGACTTTATTCCGACGGACAGTCCGGTCATGTGTACAAGGCATAACTGGAAGAGATTTAGCTTGCTCTGTTCACTGTGTATCGTTATCAATTGCCATTTTTAATATCAAGACTCTTGTTTACACTTTTTTTCCCATTCTGTGCTGCATCTCAGTGCTACTGATCTCCTACAACCTTTTTGAAGCTACTTCCTGTATACATGCATCCCAATGATGGTTGCTTGGCATTTCTCAGGATGGGTATCCTAAAGGTAACCACGGTGGACTATACCTGTGTAATATGTGTTGAAACGGCCAATTGTAGTCGCCATCTGAAGAGCGACAACACAGGAGCACAATTGGGACAAGAGAGCATTGTCACCCGATAACAGAAAGTGCCTGTCCAAGGTCCTTCATGGCAGGATCATCAGGGATAAAATAGATTTCAATGAAAGTTAAAGAATAATTAATAAATATTTTAGTGATTGGCTTTACATACTTTAACCTTCACACTGGCAGCCTTGGTGCGCAATCTAATCCGTGAACTGCTGCATGTCGGAGTGCCAGGTTCTCTAGTGTGACGATTATGAATTGCAGCAAACCATATAAGGAATTGATAATGATCTATTTCTGTAATAAAAGCCTCTGCAGGATTTTTTTGAGGGGTGGTTGGGAGGGGGGTGCATGTCGGTGACATCCATTATGCCACCACAGGCCGCGTCGCTATGCTATGTACAAGGGGGGGGGGGATGCGGCTGTTTTGTGCCTCCCGCAGACTCAGCCAGTGAAATGTCTTTATATAGCTTTACGCAGCCACTTAATTCTAGAAAAAGAGAAGAAAAACATATTTTCATGCTGATATCACCCGCCATAAATCTCATTTTGTCAGCTCTATTTATTACCTATTAAACTAATAGCTGCAATACTTCTGCACAGAGTTAAAGACAATATAATTATGTAACATCCCCCGGGAGAAAGAACATTCCAATACTTCCAGCATGAAAACCAAAATCTCTGATTGAGCATCTCAGAGTTTACAGAATTACAGAAAATATTACAACATTAAAAGATGTTGTTAAAGATTATTAGATTTTGTCTTCTCTGGTTCCCCACTCCACTTTTATCAACATGCTAAAAAAATAATAAAATAAAAAATATAACTTTTTTTCGTTACATACCTTATTTTAGACCTGGTGATGTCATCACTGGGTCTTTGTGCTTCTCTATATAATGCAGACAGATCAAGGCTGGCGGGAGGGGCCGGCAGGGGGCTGTACTGTTTCATTACTCCTCATAAGAGCCCTTGTGCAAGCAGTGGGCTGGTTCTTGGGAGGAGTTATGCAAATGTGAAAAAGGCTTGATGGGCGAATGTCAGTCTCGAGAAATGAGAAATGGGAGTTCTAGGCAGGCTGTATTTGCATGCTGACCGCCCTAGGGATGTCCACGTGTGTTGCTGAGCCTCCGTGATTGAAAGAACTTAAATCCAATGAATAAAAGGGGCGGGCCTGGGACAATCAGGTGGAAAGGTCTACATCACAATGTCCTCAGTCCCTGTCACTTCACATTAGTGTCCACTGCCCCCTTCACATCAACCCCCCCCCCCCCCCCACAGCACTGCACCTTCACATCAACCCCCCCCCCCACAGCACTGCACCTTCACATCAACCCCCCCCACAGCACTGCACCTTCACATCAACCCCCCCCCCCCCCACAGCACTGCACCTTCACATCAACCCCCCCCCCCCCACAGCACTGCACCTTCACATCAACCCCCCCCCCCCCCACAGCACTGCCCCTCTTTACATCATCCACAGCCCCTTTTTACATCACCCCCCCCCCCCACAGCACTGCCCCCCTCTTTAGATCATCCACAGGCCCTTTTTTACATCACTCCCGCCACAGCCCCCCCCCCCCCCCACAGCACTGCCCCCTCTTTACATTGCCCCCACAGCTCCCCTTTACATTAACCCCCCACAGCACTGCACCTTCACATCAACCCCCCCCCCCCCCCACAGCACTGCACCTTCACATCAACCCCCCCCCCCACAGCACTGCCCCTCTTTACATCATCCACAGCCCCTTTTTACATCACCCCCCCCCCCCACAGCACTGCCCCCTCTTTAGATCATCCACAGGCCCTTTTTTACATCACTCCCGCCACAGCCCCCCCCCCCCCCCCCACAGCACTGCCCCCTCTTTACATTGCCCCCACAGCTCCCCTTTACATTAACCCCCCACAGCACTGCACCTTCACATCAACCCCCCCCACAGCACTGCACCTTCACATCAACCCCCCCCCCCCCCCCACAGCACTGCACCTTCACATCAACCCCCCCCCCCACAGCACTGCCCCTCTTTACATCATCCACAGCCCCTTTTTACATCACCCCCCCCTCACAGCACTGCACCTTCACATCAACCCCCCCCCACAGCACTGCCCCTCTTTACATCATCCACAGCCCCTTTTTACATCACCCCCCCCCCCCACAGCACCTTCACATCAACCCCCCCCCCACACAGCACTGCCCCTCTTTACATCATCCACAGCCCCTTTTTACATCACCCCCCCCCCCACAGCACCTTCACATCAACCCCCCCCCCCCACAGCACTGCACCTTCACATCAACCCCCCCCCACAGCACTGCCCCTCTTTACATCATCCACAGCCCCTTTTTACATCACCCCCCCACAGCACTGCACCTTCACATCAACCCCCCCCCCCGACATCACTGCCCCTCTTTACATCATCCACAGCCCCTTTTTACATCACCCCCCCCCCACAGCACCTTCACATCAACCCCCCACAGGACTGCACCATCACATCAACCCCCCCCCCCACAGCACTGCCCCTCTTTACATCATCCACAGCCCCTTTTTACATCACCCCCCCCCACAGCACTGCACCTTCACATCAACCCCCCCCCCACAGCACTGCACCTTCACATCAACCCCCCCCACAGCACTGCCCCTTTTTACATCACCCCCCCCACAGCCCCCTTTACATCAACCCCCCCCCCACAGCACTGCCCCCTCTTTAGATCATCCACAGGCCCTTTTTTACATCACTCCCCCCACAGCCCCCTTTACATCAACCCCCCCCCCTCCACAGCACTGCCCCCTCTTTACATTGCCCCCACAGCTCCCCTTTACATTAACCCCCCACAGCACTGCACCTTCACATCAACCCCCCCTAGAGCACTGCCCCCTCTTTACATCATCCACAGCCCCTTTTAATATCACCCCCCACAGCCCCCTTTACATCAACCCCCCCCCCCCCACAGCACTTGCCCCCTATTTACATCATCCACGGCCCCATTTAATATCACCCCCCCCACTGCCCCCTTTACATCAACCCCCCCACAGCACTGCCCCTCTTTACATCATCCACAGCCCCTTTTTACATCACCCCCCCCCCACAGCACTGCCCCTTCACATCAACCACCCCCCCCACAGCACTTCCCCCTTTTCACATCATCCACAGCCCCTTTTTACATCACCCCCCACAGCCCCCTTTACATCAAACCCCCCCACAGCACTGCCCCCTCTTTACATCATCCACAGCCCCTTTTTACATCACCCCCCCCACAGCCCCCTTTACATTAACGCCCCACAGCACTGCCCCCTTCACATCAAACCCCCCCACAGCACTGCCCCCCTTTTTACATCATCCACAGCCGCTTTTTACATCACCCCCCCCACAGCCCCCTTTACATTAACCCCCACAGCACTGCCCCCTCTTTACATCATCCACGGCCCCATTTAATATAACCCCCCCACTGCCCCCTTTACATCAACCCCCCCCCTCTTTACATCATCCACAGACCCGTTTTACATCACCCCCCCCCCCCCCACAGCACTGCCCCTTCACATCAACCACCCCCCCCCCACAGCACTTCCCCCTTTTCACATCATCCACAGCCCCTTTTTACATCACCCCCCCACAGCCCCTTTTACATCAACCCCCCACAGCACTGCCCCCTTCACATCAAACCCCCCCACAGCACTGCCCCCTCTTTACATCATCCACAGCCCCTTTTTTCATCACCCCCCACAGCCCCCTTTACATTAACGCCCCACAGCACTGCCCCCTTCACATCAAACCCCCCCACAGCACTGCCCCCTTTTTACATCACCCCCCCACAGCCCCCTTTACATTAACGCCCCACAGCACTGCCCCCTTCACATCAAACCCCCCCCCCACAGCACTGCCCCCTTTTTACATCACCCCCCCCACAGCCTCCTTTACATTAACGCCCCACAGCACTGCCCCCTTCACATCAAACCCCCCCACAGCACTGCCCCCTTTTTACATCACCCCCCCCCACAGCCCCCTTTACATTAACGCCCCACAGCACTGCCCCCCTTTTTACATCATCCACAGCCACTTTTTACATCACCCCCCCCCCCCCACAGCCCCCTTTATTATTATTATTATTATTATACAGGATTTATATAGCGCCAACAGTTTGCGCAGCGCTTTACAACATCAGGGAAGACAGTACAATCACAATACAATTCAATACAGAGGGATCAGAGGGCCCTGCTCGATAGAGCTTACAGTCTACATTAACCCCCACAGCACTGCCCCCTCTTTACATCATCCACAGCCCCTTTTTACATCACCCCCCCTCAGCCCCCTTTACATCAACCCCCCACAGCACTGCCCCCTTCACATCTAACCCCCCCACAGCACTGCCCCCTTCACATCTAACCCCCCACAGCACTGCCCCCTTCACATCTAACCCCCCCCCACAGCACTGCCCCCTTCACATCTAACCCCCCCCACAGCACTGCCCCCTTCACATCTAACCCCCCCCACAGCACTGCCCCCTCTTTACATCATCCACAGCCCCTTCTTACATTAACCCCCCACAGCACTGCCCACTTCATGTCACCCCAATTTCTCCCCTTCACAGCCATGTCCTCTTGCCTACTTTACACAGAGCAGACAGGAGGCACAGCAGCATTGGATAGAGGGCGGGAGCAGGAGGATGCTGAGATGAACTTTTCTTATTTACAAGCTGGTAAAGCTCACACCAGGCCATCCTAGCAAGCAATCACCTGCTAGGTAAACTGAAAAGTTAACTCACGTGGACACTCATTAAAATTAGAAGAAAAGAGGTTTAGGCCTCGTACACACGACCGATTTTCTCGGCAAGAACCAGCAAGAAACTTGCTGGCAGAGAGGTCTTGCCGAGTAAATCGGTCGTGTGTACGCGGCTATCGGGTTTCTCGTCGAGAAAACCGACAAGTAACCTCGACGAGAAAATAGAGAACCCGCTCTCTATTTTCTCGTCGAGATTCTCCTCGGCATGTTTCTCGACGAGAAAAGTGAGTGTGTGTACACTTACCTGTCCTCCCGGAAGCCCGCGCATGTTCGAAATGAATTCGACGCATGCGCGGTAGCTTCCTAGGCATACGTAGGGTATACCAAGATGGCGGCGACGGCATCGAATGTGACGAGCGCATGCTCGTCATAGTCGATGACGTCACCGCGTACGCTCCATTCAAAGAACCGCGGGTTCTTTGAAACGAGCGTGTGTACACTCGGCCGGGACAATTTTCTTGTCCAAGAATCTCGTCCAAAAAAACGACATGTTTTTTTCAACGAGAATCTCGGCCGTGTGTACGAGGCCTTAGGCCTCGTACACACGACCGATTTTCTCGTCGTAAACAGTCAAGAAAAGTGCCGCGAGAGTTTTTTTGTCTAGAAAAACGTTCGTGTGTATGGTTTTACGACGAGAAACTTGACGAGAATCTCGACGAGAAAATAGAGAACCTGCTCTCTATTTTCTCGTCAGGAGTCCAGATTTCCTCGTCGTGTTTCTCGTCGGCCTGTTTTGTGACGAGAAAATGGTTCGTGTGTATGCTTTTACGACTCTTCCAAAAGTGCGCATGCTCACAAGCAACTATGAGACGGGAGCGCATCTTCTGGTAAAACAAGCCTTCATAATGGAGAGAGCACATTCGTCACGCTCATAAATATTTCATCGTTTAAATGTTCTGCATTGAATTCTTCGTTAGAATGTTACATTAATCAAAACGAGAGACCTTCTTTTGCTGCTGATATTCACACAGAGTTATGCCTTATTTTTAACCTTTTTCATGCTGCTCTTTATAAGATTTATGTGTATTATATCGTGCAAGTTTTTAGGAATAATTTAAATGGTTAGATTTTTCAAAATGATGTTAATTATAATTTCTCAATGTTTTGATAGCGATCTCACATTTAATTTTCTAATCTATATTTTTAAAATTTCACACCATGTTTTTGAGCTAATCAGATTTAGTTATTCTTTTGGGGGGGTGATATCTGTGCCTTTTATTGTCAGTCAAATGTATCTGCTTACTCCAAAGCTTGTTTTTTTTTATTTAAAAATACACATAGTCAAGTATGAACTTAAACAAAAAACACATTTATTCATGTTTATAAATTAAATAAAGAGAAGGCAGCGCTGGAGAAGCTGCTGCCATTTGTGCATCCCAGGGACCCCAGAGCACACAGCAACCCTGTGTGGACACTAAAATTGGGAGCTTGAGAAGGCCCACATTTCAGAACACAATCTGATGCTGGCCTCCCAGAGGTCAGGAACAGCAGCAGGTGAGATATATGTCCCAAGTGTGTGGTACTACAACAGGCTGCCTTCTGTCCGACCAGTGCGACCACAATGAAGCAAGGCCATCACTTCCTCTTCTTCCTGGCAACCTTCCCTGCAGCCTTTACTGAAGCCTTCCTTCTTCGTTTAGCTGGAGGCTGGCCCACTGGAGGGGTACTCCTGTCAGGAGGAGGAGGTGGAGGTGTAGCAGAAGGGGGTGGGGCAGAAGAAGAAGGTGGAGGTGTAGCAGAAGGGGGTGGGGCAGAAGGTGGAGGTGTAGCAGAAGGGGGTGGGGCAGAAGGTGGAGGTGTAGCAGAAGGGGGTGGGGCAGAAGAAGAAGGTGGAGGTGTAGCAGAAGGGGGTGGGGCAGAAGGTGGAGGTGTAGCAGAAGGGGGTGGGGCAGAAGAGGAAGGTGGAGGTGGAGGTTGAGGTTGGGTCAGTTGGGCCACCTCACATATGGCGGTATTGGGGGTAATTTGCTCCATCACCCCCTTGTTGAGCAAGGTGATGAGCAGGGGTTCGCATAGGAGGCGTTGCTCCATGCTCATCACCTTGAACTTAGCCTCCACTAGGCCGGCAATGGCCTCTTCAGGGGATGTGGGCTCCTTGAGGGTGGCATGGGCCTCTTTAATAAGGGCCATTGCTGCCTCACTGGTGGTCCTGTCCCTCCTGCCTCTTTTGTGAAGCCTGATGGGAGGCACCTGGGATCTGGTGCTTCTCCTTTGCCCTGCCACCTCCTGTCTGCCACTGGGCCCTGCCACCTCCTGTCTGCCACTGGGCCCTGCCACCTCCTGGCTGCCACTGGGCCCTGCCACCTCCTGTCTGCCACTGGGCCCTGCCACCTCCTGGCTGCCACTGGGCCCTGCCACCTCCTGGCTGCCACTGGGCCCTGCCACCTCCTGGCTGCCACTGGGCCCTTCCTCCTCCTGCCTGACAGTTTCCAGACCCTCCTCCTGGCTGATTTCATCCTGTGTATGAAAAAGAAACATAGTTTAATATGTTGGTTTAATCTTTGCATCAAACTTTGTAATCCTGATGGAAGCAATTAGAATGTAAATGCATAAATCCTTGCTTTAAATTTACCACTACATCAGCTTGACTATTTACCACACAATTAAGTGCAGAATAATGTCTACAGATCATGATTTCACTTGTTGAATACAAAATAATGTATGTTTCTCATCCTGACATATTTGGGAAACATTAATTTTATCCCACTACATTTTCAGTTAATACTATACCTGGCTCCAGATGGCCAAATCAGGATCATCCAGGATGGCTGCCTCCTCTTGCTCCAGAGAAGGCTCAGGTTGGCTGCAGGGAAGTCTGGGGGGAAGAGTGGAGAGTGATGGCCTTGGCTCAATGTGGTCATCCAGGAAGGACATCCTGCTGTAGTACCACAAAACCGGGACATAAACATCATCTGCTGCTGCTCCTGACCTCTGAGAAGCCAGCACCTTAGAGCGTTCAGTCCTGTAGGTACCTCTCAAGCTCCCAATTTTAGTGTCCACTTGTTTTGCTGTGGCTGTGGGCACCTTGGTATGCACAAATGGGAGCAGCTTCTCCAGCGCTGCTTTTCTCACCCCTTTTTTTTTATGGATGGGGTTTTTGGTCTCCCACAGAGCCGGCAGCTCCCTTACCCGGTCAATAAATTCCGCCAGGAACTCTTTGTCGCTAATAAATACATTCATATTGTATCTGCAAGTAAAATAAATTATATTTAAATAATGTGAGGCAAACAGTCTAACCTCCTTCACATCCTAGTCACCATATATATCCTCCAACAATCTCAAGACAGTATAGGCCAACAATTTTAACAAGTCTCACAAAATCACATACCTTCGTTCGCACGTCCGTCACTTGAACTCCTCTCTCCGCACACCGAACGTACTATAGTCACATGTGTGTTTGCTATATACACACCACGCATGCGTCCAAATTCGAACACGTCGCTCCGCACACGTCGCCCGCCCATGACGTTCTAACTAACATCTTTTCCCCGCCCCTTCTCTTTCGGCGCGCAGACAGATATGGCGGAGTTACAGCAGGTGTCTGATAATTCCGCAACTAGCGAGGAGACAAGCCCGGAGACCGAGGACACGTCACGATCAAGGAGGAGATTCAAGGCATCGAATATGTCTTTGGCGGAGATGGCGGAGATGGTGGACATCTTGGTCAAGGCTGATTATGATGCCAAGCATGGGCCGTATAGCAAACCAAATAGAAGGAAGGCCAAAATCCTCACTAAAGTTGTGAAGAGTCTGAGGGCGAAGTTCGGGGTGAAACGCTCAAATGAGCAGCTCAGAAAGAGGTGGTCAGACCTCAAACTGAGGGAGCCAGACCAGTTGAGGAGCATAAAGAGGATGCTCGCTAAAAGTAAGTAAAATGACGACCTTTCTGCTATTAATCTTTTTAGAAACTGACTTTTTTTTTTTTTAAAGCATATTGGACTCCCTTCCAAAATGTATTATTTTGAACTAGGTTGGGCACAGTAATCGTTCGTTACGTTACCGACACTTCGTTCGGCCACTATCCGTGGTTTTGGCTTATTTAAGACCCCCAAAAGTAATTAGACATCTGCCATTTTTGATCAAGTATTGTGGATAATTTTTAAGTCTAGATGATGTGTTTGTAAGGAGAATGAAATGCAAACTTTAATCAGTGTAAAGGAGAGGACACTCAGCAGCTGCTTCCACATCTGTACTTTGGAGCACTATAGTGTGGGCCACCAGACCCGCCTTTTTTGGGTGTCCCACACAGGTGCATCAGAGTTTATTTGTGGTGCCTCCATGTCCAAAAAATTACATCCAAATGTGAATAATAAACATATTTGGGGTCATAAAGAATGCATTTTTCTTTAAATTCCGCACAAACACACACTTGTACCCCACTTCCAAACAATTTAGCCTGTTTTAAGTTTAAAAATGAGATTTTTACAGTGTGATAAATAGACCTTTGGTTTTATTCTCATAGGGGAGAGAAGACTGGGAGGAGGACACTCCAGGGAGCACATGCACCCCACAACTTCCAAGCAACCCCAAACTCCCAAAGATCCACAACCGAAAGATGTGCAGGAAGTTGAGGTGGAGGAAGGAGAAGTGCAGGAAGGAGAGGTGGATGACGTTGTGGATCTGGTCACCACAACAGGTCAGTATCTGACACCACAGCTTAAGGTAAGCGAGGTAGGCCTGCAGAGTTTTATTAATTTTTTTTTAATGGTTTTTAGGGGATGGAAATGTTGTGAAGGATAGCACACCGTTCTCTGCTGACAGTGCCCTCCGCCTCATCCAGCAAGTGATGGAATGTAGCACGGAACTGGACCTAATTAAACAAAGAATCCATGTGATGGAACAAACATTTAAAGACATTCTCGATGTTTTGGGGAGAATTCAATAAGCCATCCAAACACATTTGTTTTTACATGTTTGTTTTTATATTTTTACTAATTTTTTGAGTAACAAAGCAGCCAAAAATTGAATATGCACACAGTGTGTGAACATGTGCTATCTGCCATCAGGGGATATCCATGTACGTCTTTTGTGGGTGCAACCCCTTCCTCGTATCAAAAGTCGGTGAACTGAGGAAGGGGATGCACCCCCAAAACACATCCATTGATCACCCCTGATGGCAGATAGCACATGTTGACAATAGGGATCAGGATTGTAAACTTCCTATTTGCAAAAAAGTAAAAATGTGTGCATATTGAATTTTTGGCTGGGCAAGGGGTGGCAGGACCCCATATTAGGACGGGCACATAGAGACATAGTTTGTGTAACTGAATGTCTCAGATTGCTCAGAGGTATCCAATGTTGTCATTTTAGAAATGCAAGTGGTATTTTTGTATTTTCATAAGCCAAAATTTGACGGGTTGTGGTCAGGCCAACCCCAAAGTAAAACAAAAAAAAATGTGCAGAGAGTAAAATATTTGACCACAAACAACGTGTAGCTTCTTTTTATAATACTCTCTAAGCTTATTTGGTTCTTTTGTAAGGTAACATAGTGAAATTGGTTGTTATTTACTAAAGTAAAATACACTTGCCACTACAAATGCACAAAGACAAACTAGGAGACAGGAAAGAACAAATAATTAAAGGTTTAAACAAGATTTTTATTGGGATACTTAGACATAGGCTGGCATAGGAATTGCCCCCCTACCCGTGAAATACTCCATGTATTTGTCCCGAACCACACGGGCATTTTGGGGGGGCAAGCCAAGACGGGCAGATTCCAGGCCCGGAAGGGGATTTGCAGGGGAAAGTCCAGCCTCTGGCAAAACTGAGGCCATATATGAATTCGCTTTGCGGCAAAGAAAATTGTGTAGCACACAGCAGCATAACACTACATAGTTTATTTTGTAGTCCGCCAAGTGGATGGAAGTCATAAAAAGGCGGAACCGGCTGGCCATTATGCCGAAGGCATTTTCAACGACTCTTCGGGCCCTGGCCAGCCGGTAATTGAACACACTCTTCTCTGGGGTCAGGGTCCTCTGTGGAAATGGCCTCATAAGATGCCGTCCGAGTCCGAAGGCTTCATCAGCCAAGAAAACAAAGGGGAGTCCTTCAATATTCCCTGCATCCGGTGGCAATGCAAGGTCGTCACTCTGGAGACGGAGGGCAAACTCCGTCTGGATGAAGGATCCCCCATCGGACATCCGGCCATTCTTCCCTACATCAACATAGAGGAATTCATACCGTGCTGACACCACCGCCATCAGCACAATGCTATGAAACCCCTTGTAGTTGTAGTAGTAGGATCCAGAACGGGGTGGCGGCACGATGCGGACGTGCTTCCCGTCTATGGCACCACCGCAGTTGGGGAAGTCCCACCGCGTGGCAAACTCCGATGCCACAGTCTGCCATTCCTGTGGCTTTGAAGGAAGCTGTGGAGTGAAACAAGATGAAATAATATTAGAAAAACAAAGGCATACATTACAAGCAAATTCAAGACCAAAAAATTAGAGACCAACATCAATCTAATTATACGTTTATTAAGGTGTGTAAAAAAAGTATAATGGAAGGCTCATTTATCATATTCATCACCCCCTCTGATGGGCCATTACTAAATTATTTTGGGGGGGGGGGAGATGTGTTTGGCCACAGGATAGCATTGCAGTGGCGGTGCGTCCAGAGTGGGCGCTGGAGCACTGTCCCCTCTCTCCTGTGCCCATCACTCAGAACAATACATAGGTTCATGCGTTGCATGAACCTATGTATTGTCTATGCCGCACACTATTCAGGTGGATGGCCTCTTGTAAAGCGACCGACATATGATTAATTGCGTCATTTAGGGGGTTAAAATTGCAGAGCAGAAACAGGTATTAAAAAAGTCTTGCAAATTACAACCTGAGGGATGTAATTGGCTTCCTCAAAGAAAAATCGGGGACGCAAGGAGGGGGCATTCCTTGTGTAAACACTGACAGGCAGCTCTGGCAATCATGTTCACCAAGTCTGTTTAATGGTAACATGATTGGCTGATGCAACATGAAGGGAAGGAGAAGACATCAAGGACAGAAGAAGGATGGCGCTGACCACAAGAAGGTAAGTGCAGGGCTGGGGGGAAACTGGCTGCAATAGAGGGGACTAAATGGCTGCATTGGAGGGGACAACTGGGGGCGTTTATTAGGCAACAGAGCAAAAAAGGAGGAAGTTTATTTCCGAAATTGGGGTTGTAACCCCCCAACATTTGGAGCAACAGGCGCCCCTGCTGGAAAAGTTAGTGAGGGGAAATATTTAGGGAGGATAAAAAAGGGGCATTTAAAAACTTCCAGCATGCATGGGGACAAAGGGGACATTCTCAGCATATTACAATCATGGTAATTAGGAAAGGATGAAAGAAATACAATACATTAGCATACATGTAATACATAAAATGTGATGTGAAGGGAGAAAACTTACCCTAATATAGTCCTCCTGCAGGACTTGTATAATAGCAGAACAGGTGTCTGGGATTATGAGGCCCAGAGCCTGGGGGGAGATGCCTGTGGTGAACTTCAAGTCCTGAAGACTTCTCCCTGTCGCCAGGTAACGCAACGTGGCGATGAGCCTCTGCTCAGCACTGATGGCTTCCCGCATAACGGTGTCCTTCCTGGTAATATAGGGGGACACCAAAGCCAACAGTTCCTGAAAAACGGGGTCAGACATCCTCAGAAAATTCCTGTAGTCCTCAGGATTATTCTCGACGATCTCCCGCAGCAGAGGCATGTGGCAGAATTGGTCCCGCTGGAGCAACCAATTCTTGGTCCATGAACTCCTCCTCACACCATTCATGGACTGGTCTTGGTCCAAAACAAGCAGACCAACACCAAGCGCACGCACAGCACGAACTCGACGACGAGAACGTCCAGGCGACATGGCTAGGAAACGGTCGTCTAATCAGAACGTACAGAACAGAACGCACTTTAGAACAGCAAGGCCTATGAATAACAAACTGAAATTCAGAAACGAACAGGCAAGAACGCACTGTAAAACAGATACGACCTGCCTAGACGCCCTGAAAGTCAAGATACGAACCCACAAGCACAAACTGAACGGCAGAAAACGATCTGAAAAGTACGAAGACTGAAAAGCGCGAATCGTCTCTTCCCAAACTTTTACTTCACACGCGGTAACACGAGATCAGCAAAAGCAGCCCAAGGGGTGGCGCCAAGAAAAAAGATCTTCCCCTTTATAGTGCCGTCGTACGTGCTGGACGTGAGCGCAGAGAACCACAAGGAAATTGGGAAATGACAGTGTGTACGCATAGAAAGCTTGACGAGAAAATCGACAAGCTTAACAAGAATCTCGTCGAAAAAAACGACGTGTTTTTTACGACGAGAAAATCGGTCGTGTGTACGAGGCCTTAGCCTTAAAAATGGTTGTAAACCCTTTACAATCACTTTAACCTACAGGTGAGCCTAGATTAAGGCTTACCTGTAGGTGCATGAAATATCTCCTAAACCTCCATGGTTTAGGAGATATTTACAAATGTAGCGGCCTCCTCACCCCGACCTCTTTAGCTAGGGGTATGTCGAGCGACAGAGTGAGGTGCGCTACGGCCCATGTCCTCCCCATGCATGTGGGTGAGGTGAAGGCCAATATCAATCTTTTCCTCGGGCCAAATGTGTGCTGGTTATGAGGGTCAGTCCTTCCGTGCCGGAATCTCCCTTTGTTCCCATCAACAGAGTCCATACACCCATCAAAGTCCAAACTCAGGTTTATTGCGTATCTCCACATACAGTCAAATGCAACGGCATGATACGATGGGGAAGCAGGTCGAGGCACTGTACAGGTTCCTAGTCCCTACACTCCCTGTGCTATGACCAGGGGTTGCAGGAGTCTTGATGGAAGCTCCTCCGCTGCACTGAAGCCCATGTCAGGGGAAGATGTCCTCCAAGGGAGTTACTGAAGGCCCATCCGTCACCGGGTTGACGCTACACCGGGTCTTCGGACGGGTGACCCCCCCCAGCCTCCTCACCTCAGATGCGGGTCCCCTCGCAAGGGGCGCCCTGGAGCAACTTCACCCTCGCGGGACCCAGTCGGAGTCACCGGGTCCCAGGCCTCCTTAATAGTACCTCACCCCAGGCTGAAGGTGCCCGGGATGGACTCCATCTTCGTTCCGGCCAGGCCTTGGGCGCCTAGGCCGGAACCTTGAACCGTCCGCACCCAGGCCTAAGGTGCCTGGGTGCGTGAAGGGATGATCTCCCCCAAAAAGACCTCGTGGCGAGGGCGTCTCCCCCTTTTATCTCCTCCCATCGACACCACGGCGGGTTCCCCGCCCCAGCCGTACCATCTCCAGGAAGGGACAAAGAAGGGTAGCACTGTGGTAGTGATTCTACCTCGAGCCAATAGGTACACTGACACCCGCTGGTCAAAGAGAATATTACACCACCCAATCCTCCACGAATAAGAAAAAGGGGTCTAATCCCTGACATAATTACACACCTGGGTCGCTCTACCCCCAGGTGTATCCCACTAACTTTGAAGACCCCGCTACACAAATATCACAGGCGCCGATATCTACGGCGCATGCGCCGTAGACAACGGCGCAGGAGCACTTTAGCAATGGCGATCTTGCCGTTCCTAAATGAGGCCGTGCCGTGACTGGCGCCTCCCGCGTGCTGGAGCAACGATACCCGGAAGTAAGACCCGGGAGAGATGTCGGCCGCCCGAGCGGTGAACGAGGGCGGCTGCGGGGGCTTCGATCTGAGGTGAGTATTACACGATGAGCTAGTATGCTATGCATAGCTCAATATGCCTTTGTCTTACAGGTGCTGTTTTTTCTTTTTGTTTTAAAGTGGGTTTACTTCCTCTTTAAACTACGCAGAGGGTTCTTTACTGTAAGAGCGGCAAAGATGTGGAATTCCCTTCCACAGGCGGTGGTATCAGCGGTTTCAAAAAACTATTAGATAAGCACATGAACGACCACAACATACAGGGATATACAATGTAATACTGACATATAATCACACACATAGGCTGGACTTTTGTCTTTTTTCAACCTCACCTACTATGTAACTATGTAACTTATGCAGCTCCCGCCCTTCATCCAGTGCGGCTGAGCCTCCCGCTCTCCACGCTGCCTTGAGAATGACAGCGTCAGAGGCCAGAGGGAAGGAAGGGTCCTAAATGGCATGACCGCTGGTCCAGATGGGACAGTGGCTCGGTCCGGATTCGGACTGCGGTCCACCATTTAGTGGTGCCTGGGCTAATGATGTCCTCCAGCCAGGAAATGAAGTTGGCTCTATTTGACTTGCTGCAGCTTTTAATGCACACTGTGAGAAGTAGACCTAGGACCTCCAGAACATAGATCTCAGCTATGGATCCAAAGAGGTCCAGAATCCACCAAACACTAAATGATCACATATAGTTGGAGCAGACCTTTCAGATGGCATGCAATGCTGGTAATATGTAGAGTGTTATTAGAATCACATTATTTCCAGCTCTGTAAAATCTCTAGTTGTAAATTCCGCTGTCACGCAACATTGACCATATCGTCATTTTCTTGATACTTTGTATCGATGGAAGAGATCCAAATCTCCCTTTATGATTAATTCTGGTGAGGAAAGACACATGTGAAATGTATGAGATCCCCGGATTTCTGCTCGCTCTCCGCACACTTAAAATACCATCAAAGGGACTCCAGACTAAACGATGAAATATTTTCCTGCTTGAGAAGCATTTCTGATACAGAAATAACAAAATCTGCTGCAGCATCCATCTGGCATCACGCAGAGGGCGAGATTACTGCGCAGGTGGCGAGATCGCACTTTTCGTTTTGCCTTTCCCATTGACTCCAAAACATTTTACCAAAATGGAAACAATTTGCTAAAATGTTGAATTTTTTTTGCAGACATATAAAGCGGAGTTCCACCGAAAAATTAAATAATTAAAAAGTCAGCAGCTACAAATACTGCAGCTGCTGACTTTTAAATATATGGACACTTACCTGTCCAGGGCGCCCGCGATGTCGGCACCGGAAGCCGATCTGTCCCTCGGCTCTTGGGTGGAGGCACCGCCATTTTCGGTAAGGGAATCAGGAAGTGGAGCCTTGCAGCTTCACTTCCCGGGTTCCCTACTGTGCATGCGCGAGTCTTGCTGTGTGATTTCACTGGACCCTGCTGTCTTCTGGGACCTGTGGGTCTCCCAGAAGACAGCAGGGGGGGGAGGGGCCGGACATGGCGTAGATCGCTGTGGATACTGCCAAGTGGGAGCAAATACATGGATTAGACAGGTATCTGCTCCCCCCTCCCCCCTGAAAGGTGCCAAATGTGGGAGGGGGGAGAATTCCGAAAAGCGGAAGTTCCATTTTTGGCTTTAAGGGAAGCAAAAACTAAATTTTATTCATCCCAAGTAGGAGGCTGTTGCAGCAGGGAGGTCTCATTCTGAGGCAGCAGGGAAGGTCTCCGTCCAAATGGAAAACGCCTTTAATGCCAAACTCCAGCCAGATATATATTAAAGAGAAAAATTAAAGTCCAACTGCGAGAAACTTGAAAATTATCCCTTGTAGTGGAACTGCGCCTGCGCTGCAAGCGTTGATCGCTCTTTTAGGTCTATCATACTTGTTAAAGTATATCTACTTACCAGATCCTCCACCATTCCGCACTGCGAGATTGATCCCTGCATTGTCTTCTCCCCCATGTACCAGCAGTCTAAGGTCCTGACGTCATCAAGACCAACGCAACATCATACCTCTCAACATTTTGAGATAGGAATGAGGGACACCTACTACCAAACATATGTAGGTATAGGACACACCCCCTGCCACACCCCCTTAAAGGAGAATTAACCATAAAAAATGGTTAATTAAATCCACAAGGGCTTTTTTTTTTTTTTTTTTTACCACTACTATTCCTTTATATTGGCTTTTAAAATTTACAAATGCAGCCATTTGGAATTTGGATGAAAGGTTTAGCACTGGGAAACACTTTTTGAAAGATTAAAAGTGCATTTTATATACAACTATATAGATCAGATGAAAACGAGGGACAAACAAGGAGGAAAGAGGGACAGAGGGACATTGCTCTAAATCAGGGACAGTTGGGAGCCATGCAACATCCATAGCCCTGCATTGGGTATGATGAGGCTGATGGCCCTGCATTGGATATAAGGTGGATAGTTCACCACCATAACATGAGGAGCGCCATCTGTTGGTGGACAGAGGATCAGATAAGTAAAAGTTTTAGTACTCATTTACTGTACACTTGTGATGCTCTCTGAAGAGCGATCTGCATTCAGATCGCTCTTCAGAGAGCATTTGATAGTTTGCGAAGAGGCATTGCGTCTTTAATCCCTTGAACCCCGCAATAGCACAACACAACTGTGTGCATCACCCGCAGTTGTGGGGGCACCCCAAGTCAGTCAAATGCATCTTGTTCAGTGGGCAGCACTGCGACAATGGGGATAATTTTTGCAGCACTGCAATGCAGAAACATTGAGCCTCAGCATATATAGCCGCCCCTCCACTGCCTTTGCAGCTAAAAGGAGTTTGTTTGAAGGGCAGTAAAACCATGGCTCAACCCCAGGATTTTACCCCTTCCCCCAATTGCTAGTGTAAATGAGGCATTCCTCTTCCCTAGTATAGACCAGAAATTAACCCTTGCAGTGCAGGAGCAGCCCAACTGCAAGGGATCCTTTTTTCAAGTTTCCTGCAGTTGGGCTTTAAATAGATTTTATTTTAAAAGCAAGCAACGCAAGTAACTAAATGTGACCTGGTATCAGCCTCCTGCATTTCCTGTACAGCAGAGTTTAGACTGAGAGAGGGACAAGTAGCACATAGAGCCAATCCTGTATGGTGCATTGCAAGAAACATATTAGGAGGAGAGAGCAAAAAGTGATAGAGAGACAAGCTGCTTCTTCTCATTTCGCTGTCCAATCACAGGCTGGGGGAGGGACAAGACCTGTAAGTTATACTTCACTGCAGCAGAGAAAAGACAGGTCTCTTGTGTCGTCAGACAGGGTTATTCTGTGAGGCATCGCAGTGTAAATCTCAGGAATGGGTGGACAGAAATACAACTCTATTAACCACTTCCCGCCTGGCCTATAGCAAAATGACGGCCGGGCGGTGGTTCCGTTATCCTGACTGGACGTCATATAATGTCTTTCAGCATAACAGCCGGTGCGCGTCCGCTGGGGTGCGCAGCGCGGCGTGTCAGTCTGACACACCGCAACACAGATCTCGGTAAAGAGTCTCTGATGGAGACTATTTACCACGTGATCAGCCATGTCCAATCACAGCTGATCACGATGTAAACAGGAAGAGCCGTTTATCGGCTTTTCCTCACTCACCTCTAACAGACTCGAGTAGAGGAGAGCCAATCAGCTGCTCTAGTGACAAGGGGGTCTGCACTGATTGATTATCAGCACAGCCCCCCTGAGGATGCCCACCCAGGACCACCATGGATGGCCACCACTGATGACCACCAGGTATGCCACCCATGGCCACCAGGGATGCCAATCTGTGCCCAAAAGTAGGCCAATCTGTGTCCATCAGTAATGCCTTTACAGTGACGCCTTTACAGTGATGCTCATCAGTGCCATTTATCAGTGTTCATCTGTGCCACCTATCAGTGCCCATCCGTGCCCATCAGTGCCACCTATCAGTGCAGCCTTTTAGTGCCCATCAGTGTCACCTATGAGTGCCCATCAGTGCCACCTATGAGCAGAGGCGTTGTAAGGGGGGAGCGGGGGGTGCGGGCCGCACCCGGGTGACACCCACCAGAGGGGTGACACACGGCACAACACAGCATTGAGAGGCGCCGCGCTGACCGCGGCTCTCTCCTCTTCCTCCTTCCCCTGCGCCCGGCGCCCGCATGTCCTCCGGGAACCGGCACTACGATCGGCAATGGCAATTGTGGCAGGCAGGCGGGGAGAGGTCACGGTGCCAGTGTCCTATCACAATTACACTCCTCAGACCGACGATGCCTAGGCTCCTCCTCCACACTGACAGTATATCCACAACAGGAGGAGAGGGTAACATTAGGAGGATTGCACAGGGGTACATTGGGGGGATTATACAGGGGGGGGCATTACATTAGGGGGATTACACAGGGGGGGCGTTACATTAGGGGGATTACACAGGGGGGGCATTACATTAGGGGGATTGCACATATTTTTTTTCAAAATTTTCTTTTTTTATGTGTTTAGCATTGTTTTAGCAAAAAAATAAAAACTCAAATCAAATACCACCAAAAGAAAGCTCTATTTGTGGGAACAAAATGTAGCTTGGGTACAGTGTCGCATGACCGCACAATTGTCATTTGATAAAGTGACAGCGCTGAAAGCTGAAAATCGGCCTGGGCAGGAAGGGAGGAAAGTGCCCGGTATTGAAGTGGTTAAATATTAAATGGAAGAAGACAGATGTAGCAGCATCAGAAAGAAGAATTATCGTAAATGACAAAATAAGGATTGTAGCGTGTGTGGGCAGCATCAGTCTCCCTCTCCCGGCCAGCCCCACACTCAGTGTTGTATAATGGTGACCTCTGATTTGGGATCATTAGCTAGTTTTCTAAATCGCTGGCTGGGCTCTTCCCCTGCAAAACGCAAGCTGTTAGCCGTGGTTTCTGTTCCTGGGAAAGTTCCCTGAAGACGTCACTCGTACGCCATATGCTCCCACTTATTCTCATGTCGTGTCACTGATATCCCAAATCCACTGACCTCATCTGTCTGAGGGCCCCGGGGACACCCAACCATCCCAGCAAAAGCTTTCCTTCTGTTTGTTTTTCTCCACCTTGTTATCTGGTAATATTATCGGAATTACAGCGTTTCGCTTTGTCTGTGTATATTTTATTTTGCGCAAATTCATGTCCACTGGGCTCATAGGTAACAGATATGTCACGTTATCGAGTCAGGAGCTCATCTTACATCATAAGATTCCACCAATTCCCGCACATCACCGACTGGACGCAGCTGCTCCAACATCTGTCAGCACAGCTATTACTGATCCGCTTGGCGTTCTGTATGGAGGGTAAACTCTCATTATGTGAAGGGGGGAAAACGCTTAATCACAAAGCCTCTTAATGATCACTGATTTGGTTCACATTTATGCGTTGTGGGAAACGCAGCGCATCCTGTGCGTTTCCCACACCGCATTGAAATCTTACGCCATTCATGCGAACCACAGAAGCGGGAGACAATGTTAAGTTAACGACACCCCAAAACTGTTGGCAAAATGCAGTGCCATTGACAGAATCGGATCGCATAGGTGTGAACACCCACGCAATCCGATTCCAGTGCGAGGAAAAAAAGAGGGTCCTGCACCTTTTTTTTGTGCGAATGCTGTGTGATTTGGGCCATACAAATTAATGGCACAAATAGGAACTGCACAGACATCGCATGTGATTTGCAGAGGAATGCAGTGCGATTCCTGTGCGAATCACATGCGATTTACCGGTGTTCAGAAAAATGCAGCTCTGGATGTAGGGTTAAAAATGCAAACATGTACCCCACTTGGGGGCTGGAGCTGCTACTTTTCTGGTACAACAATATGGTCGTTTCAGCAGGAAGACTTGGGTATGGAGGAAGGAGTGTCCGGTGTCCAGAAAAATACAACTCTTAACGTAGGGTGCACAAATCGTTTATTGGAAATGCAAACATGCACATCGAGCCAACATGTTTTGGGGAAATGGACTCCCCCTTCTTCAGGGCAGTTAGTGTATAGCAGCAGCAGGAGCCCCCGCTGGATCATCACTTGCTGGTGCTCTGTCAATCTAGAGTTTGAAATTTAGAATTCACTCTGGAAACCAACCCCCCCCCCCCCCACTTATACATAAGGCCCCTTTCACACTGAGGCGTTGAAAAAACGCTCAAAAATTATAGGATTTTGTACCTCTATTTTACCGCGATTTTACCGCGTTTTTACCGCGATCGCGGTAAAAATAGCACTAACGCGTATGCATTTTTACCGCGATTTTAGCGCGAACGCGGTAAAAACGCGGTAAAAACGCATAGGCGTTAGCGCTATTTTTTAACATAACGCTTATGCCTATGCGTTTTTACCGCGTTTTTACCGCGTTTTTACCGCGAATCCCATTCATTTCAATGGGGATAGGCGTTCTTACAGCGCTATTTTATGCGCCCTAAAGTTGCTCTAAAAAAGCTGTTTGCAGGATTTTTTTCAACGCCCAGCCAGCAAAACGCCTCAATGTGAAAGCCCTCAGAGATTTCACATTGAGAATGCTGGGGCAGGATTATTTCAGGTGTTATTACAGCGCTATTTTTACCGCGAAAACGCGGTAAAAACGCCTCAGTGTGAAAGGGGCCTTAGCACTAACAGCTCTGAAGAAGAGGAAGTCCATTCCCCCGAAACACGTTGGCTTGATGTAGGTTTGCACTTTCAAAAAATTTATTGTGAACCCTACATCAAGAGCTGCATTTTTCTGGCGCTCCTTCCACCTCGCCCAAGTCTCCTCGCTGAACTGATCACTTGGTCATACCAGAGAGGTAGCAGCCCAAACCCAATGTGGACACACCACCACCGTCCACCGGAAGTGGTGCCTTCTTCACTGCCTATGGAGCCACCTACCTACGACTAGTGACCGATCCCGTCAGTCCAGCGCGGTCTCCAGCTCAAAGGAGATGATCTAAAAGTTGGGAATGTTTTTTTTTTTTTTTAAATCAGAAAAATATAATTTCTAAAAGTTTCACCCATTTATAAAGCTGATCTTGGGAATTTTGTCTCTCTGTTAATATTGAATACATTGACAGCAAATAAGCAACAACATTTCCAGGAGTCAGCAACCTTTTCCACACATGGTCCCCTTGCACACAGGGCCGTCTAGGTGCAGTGCGCCCCTCTGGCCGTATTAGTGCACCCAGGGGGGACCGGTGCAGTGACCAGCCCCGCTGCAGGTAACATATCAAAGTCTATGGCAGGCAGTGGCTGGATGGGGCTGAAAGCTGCACTAAGTAGTACTGGCGCTCAGGGATGAAGGTCCAGAATGCAGGTCTTATGCCGTGTACACACGATCGGTTTTACAGATGAAAACAGTCTGATGGACTTTTTTTCATCGGACAAACCGATCGTCGGAGTGTTTTACGTCACAGCGTTTGGGACGGTCGGTTTTTTGACTGATGGTGTGTAGGCAAGACTGATGGAAGTCAGCTTCATCGGATTTCCAATGGAAAAATCCATCGGATTAGAATCCATAGGAAATCCGATCGTGTGTACAGGGCTCAAGAAGATGGCCCTGCACTAAAATGCTGGGAGTGGGCGCACTGCTCCTAGATAGTTCATTGTGCAAGGGGCTTTAGTTTCATCTTCACAAGCACCTGTACACTCAAAGCTTTACAGGGAAAAATCGTTTTCTCTCCAAGAATTTACAAGATTACACAAAATATTGTGAGATCTTGTAGTGTATTGAAGAAACCTCCCTGGAAGGCACTGGTGACATAACCTTCCCAGTAGGCATCAGTGAGGCGCCTATCTCACCAGTGCCTCAAAAGATCAGGGAGCGGGATTCAATTGTAAGAATTATTATAGAACAATATAGAATATTTAGAACAATATGTGTAGCACCCTGATGTTTAGGCAGGGTTGCTCTTAAATTTATCTGCCAAGTGATAGTTGCCTTGGCCAATTGCTAGGCGGCCAATTGATTTCACCCTAATTCTGGAATTTCTGCACTTCTCTCTTCTGTCGCTAGGTGGCCGGGTATCCGGTGACATTAGATACGACAAGGGCATATCAAGAACAGATTAGGAATGAATGGGGTGTCTCAGCCAATGGGCAGGGATTTTCTTGGGTGCCTTGGCCTGCTGGGAGAACCTATTTATTTGGGTGAAGTCAGGTGATCGGGGTTCGGTGCCACCTGGACGGCTGTCTGGGTGGACGTGTGTTGTACTACCTGGGCTGCTAGGCCGGAGTTTGGGCCTATCCCGGGCACATCTGGCTGCTAGGCTGTCTGAGGGCCTATCCAGAACCAAGAGGGTAGTGTTAGTGTTGGGATTGCGGCTTGCAGTCCAACCAGAAGTATTGGTTCTGCTGGCCGAAGAACCTTTTGTGGTCGGAGGTAGAGGGGAAGCTGTCATCACTAAGGGACCATCCACTTTATTACCAGGGACCACAGTGAGTAACTGAAGCAAGTAACAGAGCAGTATTCTAACCAACTGGGGATGGGGAAGAAATGGGAAACTTTAGCAGAGGTCAAGCCAGGGACCCAGCCAGTGGAGACGACACTTGCAGAGCATTATTGTGTGCCAAGCCAGGGACTGAGCAGGCCAGTGGGGTGAAGCTTGAAGAGTGTCTGTGAGTGCCAAGCTAGGAACCCAGCAGGGATGCGGGGTGACACTTAAGGAAGATATTCAGTGAGAAGTTTGGAAGAGCTTAGGAGATCCAGTGGCAGTGGATCAGTGGGTCTAAGTGATAGACTGGGAGCTCAGTTGAGTGAAGATCTAAAAAGGAGATTGTGGAGGGTGTGAAAGAGTTCATTACAACTTTTGTTAGAAACTGTTCAAGATTGTCGCCATAGGAGACAGCGTTTCTACACATGAAGACGTGGTGTCCGGCTGGGTGCCTTTCCCTGCATGGCTGTTTACCTTTAGAAGTCTCGGAGTCTGCTAATTAACATTGCAACTACTAAAGGGTGTCCAGGCCCTAACCCTCTCTCCCACAGTTCTGTTTAAGAGAAAATAAATCTCTGTGCATTCATGAAGTGTCTGGCACCCATTAATCTACCTTACATTACACCCACCATGCCTCGTAACCCATTCTACACAGAAGGATGTCAGCTATCCCTAACTCTGGAGGTCACCATTAGGCCTGGAGAGGCTCGGCGCTTGGCTACATATGTAAGAAAAATAATAAATATTCCATATAAATAATGACTTGAAGAAGTTTTAGGATCTGCATGCAGTTATGTATTTACCAAGAAATTGTATTTCTTGGTAAAAGCAAGGTCCATGAAGACATTGGTCAGGAAGGCCTTCTTCCAACATCAGTGCCTGACCTCACAAATGTACTTCTGGAGGAATGGTCAAACACTCCCATAGACACACTCCTAAACCTTGTAGACAGCCTTCCCAGATGAGTTGAAGCTGTTAAAGCTACAAAGGGTGGGCCAACTCAATATTGAACCCTACGGACTAAGACTGGGATGCCATTCATGTGCGTGTAAAGGCAGGCGTCCTAATACTTTTGGCGATATAGTGTATCTCTGCCATAGACTCGCATAAGGGGTCAACCAGCTGACACGTTTGGCACAGAAGTTCCAGGACGTGTGATAAGCCAGAATCTTGGGTGGCTCTGCCCACATTCAAAAGCAATCTTCGAGTCTGTGGCGCACATTGCAGCATGTAGCGGACAGAGATGAATGGCACCGATGATATACGGGCGTTTCTGCGGGCACAGGATGGTGTTTTGGCAGCTGCAAACCCATTTATTATGGGCCTGTCAGATGGATGACGGTATATTATATTTTGGGGAGAGGCTCACCGGGGCCCTAGACCAGTCTACATTCCGTGTCCCGCTGTCAGGCTGGAAGGGCCTAAAGCAAACACATGTTGTAATGCGGAGCGGAGCCCCCCGTCATCCTCTGCACATGGTGCTAATTTGTGCCGAGAAAGAGTTAAGCCTCTCCTTATTATTTATAACACAATCTGCAGCCGGGGGAGCCCCACCCATGAATGATGTTTGGCTTACTTACTTTGAATAATAAATAATGTATTTTTCTCATTCCTCGTCATTGCGGATAATGTAAATGTTGATTTATTCCCAGAAGTACCAAAAACACATGGAAGGAGAGTCAGAGCCTTCAGAGCTGGACGGCAAATATCTGACTTCTGCCCACATGTTTCCATACATCAGAGTCATGGCAAAGGAGAGGAGTAGAGCGGGTCGTTCCTGGGCTCGGGAGCCCCCTTTATTACACCAAACTATATTACACTCCATGGAGGTTGTAGGTACAGATGAGCGGAATGATTATGCTGAAACCAATTATTGCCTTGAAATTACCATATTTCACCATTTGCAACATCTTCAAGAAACCCTTCAAGTGGCTCATTAAGCTGCTTAGTCGATGTTTGCTTAACCACTTCAACACCGGGCTTTTTTTTACCACATCAATACCGGGCCTATTCTGGCACTTCTCTCCTACATGTACAAATCATCATTCTTTTGCTAGAAAATTACTCAGAACCCCCAAACATTATAAATGTTTTTTTAGCAGACACCCTAGGGAATAAAATGACGGTCGTTGCACCTTTTTTTCTTGCACGGTATTTGCGCAATAATTTTTCAAACGCCTTTTTCTTGGAAAAAAAATGGTTTCATGAATTAAAAAAGAACAAAACAGTAAAGTTAGCCCAATTTTTTTGTAAAATATGAAAGATGATGTTACGCCCAGTAAATAGATACCTAACATGTCACTCATGGAATGGCGCCAAACTTCGGTACTTAAAAATCTCCATAGGCGACGCTTTAATTTTTTTTACAGGTTACCAGGTTAGAGTTACAGAAGAGGTCTAGTGCTAGAATTGTTGCACGCGCTCTAACGCACGCGGCGATACCTCACATATGTGGTTTGAACGGCGTTTACATATGTGGGCGGGACTTACGTGTGCGTTTGCTTCTGAGCGCGAGCTACAGGGGCGTTTTAATTTTTTTTTTTATTTAATTTTTTATTTTACTTATTTATTTTTTAACACTTATTTTACTTATTTATTTTTTTGATCACTTTTATTCCTATTACAAGGAATGTAAACATCCCTTGTAATAGGAATGTGTGTGACAGGTCCTCTTTATGGAGAGATGCGGGGTCAATAAGACCCAACATCTCTCCTCCAGGCTGGAAAGTATGAGATCAGTGAAAAATTTTTCACCGATCTCATACTTGCAAGCCGCAATAGCGGCTTTGTTTACATCTGAGGACCCGGGCGTGACGTCATCACATCGCGCCCGGGCCTCCGACGATCATAGAGATGACTGGTGACCATCTGGTCACCAGTCATCCTCTATGCTCGTCACGTGACCCACCAACGACGCCGGACAATTCTCTCCGGGTCCCCGATCGCACGGGAGAGCCCGGAGAAGCACCGGATGGCGGCGGGAGGGGGGGATGTTCCATCCCGCCGCCTATAAGAACGATCAAGCGGTGGAACCGCCACTATGATCGTTCTTATGGTGCACAGAATCGCCGGCACTTCAAAAGGATATCTGAATGATGCCTCTAGCTGCAGGCATCATTCAGACATCCCCCCTCAAAGCAGAGGACATCATATGAAGTCCACCCAGGATGGGAGATCCCATCTGTGGACTTCATATGACTATGGGCGGTAGGGAAGTGGTTAAAACAATATCCTTAAAATTTTTAAGTGATATTAAAGCTTCATTTTTTATTTTTTTTGTAAAATAACAAACCTGTTATCTGTAACTGCTCTGTGTAATGGTTTTGCACAGAGCATCCACTATCCTTTTCTTCTCGGGCCCCACGCTGGTGCTCCTGGCCCCTCCCCCTTGACCGGTGCCTCCAATAACAAGGCACTTGTTGTGGGGGCACTGGCCCGTGCTTGATCCAGATGCATCCATAAACCACACAGAGCATTTGACACTAGCAGGAGTGTCAGATGCCTATGTCCACCCTTCCCCTGCTTTCCAATATGTGATGTGATTCTGACCACTAGTGTTGGGCGAACGGTTCGGCCCGAACATCACCTGTTCACCCATTTGGCGAACACCCGATTTTGCGGGGCATTTGGTGGAATGTTTGACTTGACGAGCGCCCCACAATGCACTGTGCACTTCACAGTGTCTTCTAGGGCTCTTATTGGATAAAGCCTTGCCCCTGACCGCTAGTCAGGGGCAAGGCTTTGCCAATTAGGGCAGAGAGCACTGTCAGAGCCCTAATTGAACAAAGTCGTGATTACTTTGATTCAAGAGTACCTCTAAAAGGTAACGGGGTGAAGGCACCACCAACACCCAAAGACCAATTTTTCAGCACCTGTTACTTTTATCCAAAGTCTGCGAAAGAGACACCAGACTTTATCTAAAAAAAATTGTTAAAGGGGTTGTAAAGGTAATTATTATTTTCTTTTTTAAATAACGAACATGTTATACTTACCTCCACTGTGCAGCTCGTTTTGCACAGAGTGGCCCCGAACCTGGTCTTCTGGGGTCCCTTGGCGGCTGTCTCAGCTCCCTCCCGCAAGAACCCCTCCCCTTCATGCGAGCTCGCATGGTGAGGAGTTCTTGCGGGTGCACTCCTGTGTGCCGCGTCATTGGATGTGATTGATAGCAGCGCGAGCCAATGGCTGTGCTGCTTTCAATCAACCAGTGAATGAGCTGAGAAGCCTGCGCGTTCACGGCGCAGGACTTTCGAGGGGTCAGGTAAGTAATGGGGGGCTCGGGGGGGGGCGCAAATACTCAGATGTTGTTTTCACCTTAATGCATAGATTGCATCAAGGTGAAAAAACATGTACCTTTACAACCCCTTTAATCTTGGCCTGAGTGTACTATAATTTGGCTCCTTCACATAAGGCTTGTTCACTGTGGTTCAAAACTTTGTTTCTTCCATTCAATGTCTGCCAAAAGAGACACCAGAATGTATCCAAAAAATCTCTAATCTTGTGCACTAAATTGTGGCCTCATCATACAGACTGGCTCCCCAAGCAATTGTTTACAAAATAAAGAAAGCTTGCAGGGAAAAACTATTTAGTTGTATGTTTTATTTATTAATTTATAAATGTCAGTTTTGCTGCAGCAGGTTCTATACACAGTACACTTTACAGGTAGACTAAGGGGACCCCCCAGGCACTATATTTAAAGGAATTTCTCATTTTTGTTGCTTCACTTTAAGCATCATTAAAATCACTGCTCTTTTAAAAACTATCTTTTTTTTAAAAAAATGTTGCATTCGTACACGTCCCCCAGGACAGTAGCCAAGCCCCCATACCCTTTTTTATAGTTAATAACTTGCATATAAGCCTTCAAAATGGGTACTTTTGATTTTTCAAGTTTGAGTCCCATAGACTTCAATGGGGCTCACGGTTAGGGCCCAAACATTTGTAGAATTCAAGAGTTCTGGTGCGAATAAAATCGGGGGGTGTTTGGCCCATCTCTACTGACCACCTACATTGCTATAGGACACACCAGTGGAGTAGAGGTCGGAGAACAGAACTACGCAGTGGGGGACATGGGGACTGACATTCCAAGAAGTGTCAAAAGACTGATGGAGGCTGCCAGGGCCGCCATCAGGGGGGTACAGGCAGTACCTTTTTTTTTTTTTTTTATAATTTTTTTTTTTTTTTGTAAGGGGCCCAGAGGTCCCCAGGGGCCCAGAGTTCCCAAGGGCCCCGAATGTCAACCCCCCTTTTTTTAATTTTTTTTTTTATTATTCATATTTTTATGTAATTTTTTTATTTTTTTATTTATTTAATTGAATTTATTTATTTATTTATTTTGTAAGGGGCCCGGAGGTCCCCAGGGCCCCGACGGATGGAAACCTCCCTTTTTTTTGTATGGGGCCCAGGATGGCAACCCCCCCTTTTTTTTGTTTTTTTGTTTTTTTGTTCTTCTGTTTTTTTTGTGTTCGTCAGCACCCAAACCCCCTGCTTCTCAATTCATGGCACCCCCCCCCCCCGCTTCTGAATTTGCGGCAACCCCCTCCGCTCCTCCTCGGCTCCAGGGGGCCCATGCCTGAAGCTGTGTAAGGGGCCCCAAAATTCCTGATTGTCGCTCTATTTTTGTTTATAGCGCAAAAAATAAAAACTGCAGAGGTGATCAAATACCACCAAAAGAAAGCGTAAACTGGAATGTGGCAAAATGATCCATGAGCTACTTTTGTTGTGCATAGTGGTGTCTATGGAAATCAATGGACTGCCTTATACATGTTGCACAAAAATCACGCAAAAAATTCATGCATTCTGGGAAGGCGCAGATGTGATCAGGGCCTAAGAAAAATAACATTATATTACCAAAAGTATTGGGACACCTGCCTTCACATGAACTTTAATGTCCTCCCAGTCTTAGTCTGTAATGTTCAATATTGAGTTGCCCCCCCCCCCCCTTTACAGCTATAACAGCTTCAACTCTTCTGGAAAGTCTGTCCACAAGGTTTAGGAGTGTCTATGGGAATGTTTGACCATTCTTTCAGAAGCGCATTTGTGAGGTCCGGCACTGATGTTGGACGAGAAGGCCTGGCTCGCAGTCTCTGCTCTAATTCATCCCAAAGGTGTTCTATCGGGTAGAGGTCAGGACTCTGTGCAGGCCAGTCAAGTTCCTCCACCCCAAACTCGCTCATCCATGTCTTTATGGACCTTGCTTTGTGCACTGGTCCAAATCATTTTGTGGAGGGGGGATTATGGTGTGGGGTTGTTTTTCAGGGGTTGGGCTTGGCCCCTTAGTTCCAGTGAAGGGAACACTTAAGGTGTCAGCATACCAAGACATTTTGGACACTTTCATGCTCCCAACTTTACGGGAACAGTTTGGGGAAGGCCCCTTCCTGTTCCAACATGACTGTGCACCAGTGCACAAAGCAAGGTCCATAAAACACATGGATGAGCATGTTTGAGGTGGAGGAACTTGACTGGCCTGCACAGAGTCCTGATCTCAACCCGATAGAACACCTTTGGGATGAATTAGAGTGGAGACTGCGAGCCAGGTCTTCAAATGCAACATCAGTGCCTGATCTTACAAATGCGCTTCTGGAAAAATGGTCAAACATTCCCATAGACACACTCCTAAACCTTATGGACAGCCTTCCCAGAAGAGTTGAAGCTGTTATAGCTGCAAAGGGTGGGCCAACTCAATATTGAACCCTACGGACTAATGCTGCGTACACACGATCGGAAATTCCGACAAGAAAACCGTTGATTTCTTTCCAACAGATTTTCGACTCAAACTTGTGTTGCACACACACGATCACGCAAATGTTGTCGGAAATTCCGACCGCCAAGAACACGGTGACGTACAACACGTACGACGAGCCGAGATCAATGAAGTTCAATAGGCAGTTCGGCTCTACTGCTTGATTCTGAACATGCGTGTTTTTTTTGTGCGTCGGAATTGCATACAGACAAGCAGAATTTCCTCCAAGAACTTTTCTCGTCGGAAAAATTGAGAACCAGCTCTCAAATTTTTGTTGTCGGAAATTCCGACAGAAAAAGTCAGATGGAGCCTACACACGGTCGGAATTTCCGACCAAAAGCTCACATCGAACTTTTCTTGTCGGAATTTCCGATGGTGTGTACGCGGCATAAGACTGGGATGCCATTAAAGTTCATGTGCGTATAAAGGCAGGCGTCCCAATACTTTTGGTAATATAGTGTATATACAGCGAGGTGTGATGGCAAACATTCTGAATAGCAGATTTTGGGTTTACTTATACTTTACGTAAAATAAAACTGCATGTTTTTTGCATTTTATTCAATTTTGCGCTTATCCGAAAAAAAAGATTTAGGGAATTTCAAAAACAAACCAAGACTTCTAAGTCTGCTGTGGTCAGGAAGGTTCTAATAACGTCTGGAGCTGGAAGGGTTAAGCCAATCACGTCTTTATATATATTTATACGAATCTGTAATAAAAGTTGACGTTCCCTGTACGCGATCTGGAATCAGAAACTCATTTTGCAGGTATGCGCTTTTCCTAACACAAAAATCTCATTCGGGGGCCGTCATTGTGCTTTAATTTGAAGCAGCTTGGGGCGGATTAAAAATCCCGTACATATAATCAGCTCCGCTTCGCACAGCTGCATCTCAGGATATCCCGCGCAGGTGAACGCTGTGCCTTTAAATCCGCCCCGACTTACATTGAATGTTTTCATAGCGGTGACGCGGTGATGTCACGGGGCAATTATGTCATCATATTGTGCGGGTCGGAGGTCGGGGCCATTAATGTCATGATCAATTTAAAGAGAGCAAATAAACAGCGAGGAGAAAATCTCAGCGCTGGATATCTGATACTTTGTAATGGGACCGGCTCATTAGACTCCAGACCCTCCAGCCAATGACAGGCCGGTGCATGGGTGGTGCGTTTTTTGTAGCGATGGCGACTGTGTAAATAATAATACAGTCTGGACTGTGATACTGTCACACTGCGTTTTATAGGCAATTTATCCCACCAGGGCCGTTTACTGCAAAGTGCGCGTTTGTTTCAGCGCCTGACATCAAACTGTGACGCGCTAATGTTGGATTATTTGCGGCCCGCTAATGTCAGGCCAATACATGGCTAACGGCGCTAAACCTTTCTTCTCCTTTAAATGTTAGTAAAACAAATGATTTGTCTGCCTGGGCCTCTGATTGGAATAAATAGCGTGTTCGGACTTCTCGGGGCGATTAGGGAATATGGACGGATCAGAGGGGCCACGCCGGGAATAACGCCAGCGTGATGACAGAGAGGCGAGACCCCCGGAAATCGTTCCTCTGAGCTGTGTTCAGAAACTGGGAACTCCACCGATCCATCATTTACAAATGTTCCCGTTCTTGTAGTAAAGACTCCCCTTCTGTCCCTATGACCCCCCCCCCCCCCCATTTCATACAATAAAGTAGATGGAATCCCAATCACTATTAACACGTTCATGTCATTTGCCAGCATTTAAATCTGCAGCTTTCATTTAAATAATATCTGGTGATCCTGCCATGGAGGTCTGTGTTCAGGCACTTCCTGTTTTGGGGTGACAACGCTGTGTCCCTGTCTCCTAACTGTGCTCCTGCGTTGTCACCCTGTCACATGGGCTTCTGATGGAGACTATGGCCATTTCCATGGAGGTTTTGTTGAGTTACTTCCTGTTGTGGGGGGACCACGCTGTGTCCCTGTCTCCTAACTGTGCTCCTGTGTTGTCACCCTGTCACATGGGCTTCTGATGGAGAATACGGCCATTTCCATGGAGGTTTTGTTGAGGCACTTCCTGTTTTGGGGTGACAACGCTGTGTCCCTGTCTCCTAACTGTGCTGCTGCTTGTCACCCTGTCACATGGGCTTCTGATGGAGACTATGGCCATTTCCATGGAGGTTTTGTTGAGTTACTTCCTGTTGTGGGGGGACCACGCTGTGTCCCTGTCTCCTAACTGTGCTCCTGTGTTGTCACCCTGTCACATGGGCTTCTGATGGAGAATACGGCCATTTCCATGGAGGTTTTGTTCAGGCACTTCCTGTTTTGGGGTGACAACGCTGTGTCCCTGTCTCCTAACTGTGCTGCTGCTTGTCACCCTGTCACATGGGCTTCTGATGGAGACTATGGCCATTTCCATGGAGGTTTTGTTGAGTTACTTCCTGTTGTGGGGGGACCACGCTGTGTCCCTGTCTCCTAACTGTGCTCCTGTGTTGTCACCCTGTCACATGGGCTTCTGATGGAGAATACGGCCATTTCCATGGAGGTTTTGTTCAGGCACTTCCTGTTTTGGGGTGACAACGCTGTGTCCCTGTCTCCTATATGTGCTCCTGCGTTGTCACCATGTCACATGGGCTTCTGATGAAGACTATGGCCATTTCCATGGAGGTTTTGTTCAAGCACTTCCTGTTTTGGGGTGACAACACTGTGTCCTTGTCTCCTAACTGTGCTCCTGCGTTGTCACCCTGTCACTAGGGTTTCTAATGGAGACTACAAGTGGCCATTTCTACACACATTACACAGGCATGGTCCACTGTTGTCACTATCAGGAAGTCGGTCCTGAATAATAAGGTACAAAGGAAATGAGTGCAGGGAGTGGCAGAAAGAGACATGAGGGGATCAGCAGCACCGAGGACCCATATTGATCTTTTCATTACGGTAACGTTCTGTAAAATGCATGTGGAGAAACAAGTGGAGCAGAGTTGCTAAGTCACTGCTGGGAGGGAGGAGCAGGAGAAGTTGAGCTACTGTATGATTGGGAAGGAAGAGGATGAAACACCACACTCCATGAAAAAAAGCCTAGGTGAAAAGGAAAATCCCCCCAACGCGTTTCAGCTAACCCACAGGGCTTAGTCATAGCCCTGTGACCCCCTATGACAAAGCCAGGACCTGCATAGGACTTTGGAGCAGTTCTAGAGGTTTATTGTCTCAGTGCTGGATCACTGGTTGGAGGGGGAACAGGGGGAATGAGGGGTTTCTGTTTTGAAGATGAGGCAAGGGGATGCTGAGCTGCTGAGTCACTGCTGGAAGGGGAGAGCAAGGGGAGCTAAGCTGCTAAATTATTGCTAGCGGAGAGAGGAAGCATGAGCCGTGGGTTCACTGCTTTGGGTGGGGGGGAGCAGGGGGAGCTGAGCTGCTTAGTCACTACTGGGAGGGGGGAGCAGGGGAACTGAGCTACTGAGTCACTGGTGGGCAGTAGAGATACTGAATCACAGCTGGGTGGGGAAAGCAGGGTGGGCTGAGGAGTCACTGCTCCAAAGGGAAACCCAAAGGAACTGAACAGGTGAGTCACTGCTGGGAAGTGACTGCTGGGAGGGGGAGCAGAGCTACTAAGTGACTGCTGGGAGGGGGAGCAGAGCTACTAAGTGATTGCTGGGAGGGGGAGCAGAGCTACTAAGTGATTGCTGGGCGGGGGAGCAGAGCTACTAAGTGATTGCTGGGCGGGGGAGCAGGTTCTGTCCTGCCAGTAGAAGTGAAAGCAAACTTGAGAAGCTTTAGCTGCATACTTTAGGAGTGAATTACTCCACAGTGTCTGCAGCTACAGCATGTGAAAATGAGAGCTTTAAAAAAAAAAAAAAAAAGATTGTAAGTGTAAAGTACCACAGTCAGAACAGCCGAAGCGCACCCATTTACTTTCTGTTGGCTGATTGCTGATCGCCAATGCAGTACTAGTACCGCAATACCACGTGATTTGGTGCGACGCGTTTTTCAAAAGTACTGCAAGCACTATTTTTTGTTCATTCCTCTGTGATTTGCAGCCCATTCAAATGAATGGGCTGCAAAATCACATTGCAGGGGATTGCATAGGATCTGAACAGGATTGCAGACCACATTTCTGTGTGATTCTGCTGTGCATCGGCCTTAAAGGAGATGGGTTTGAAATGAAAAAAAAAAATCAACATTTTGATGTCTTCCATGCAAAATATCCTTTCCAAAGACGGGACATTCAAGTTACCAGCACAGTTTTTTATTTTTATTGCCCCTATGCCAGTTTTCTTTTTTTTTGCCTTTTTGACTCATTTCACTAAGTTATAACACATGCTGCTGGACATAGGAATCATCATTTCCAGCAATGAGCTCCAATGAGGCGAATATAAGGAAGCGAGAAAGTTCATAAAACAAGGTGAAGCTGTGCTGTGTGTTTTGTAAATTCCTGGCACATGACTGGGGGGTTCTCTACTCCTTTAGAGCTTGTTCACAAGGGTGACCAAGGGGGGCAGTAAAAGTGGGCAGTTGAGACACAATTTTACTACGCCCCACCTAATCAAAGCAATGCAGCTGCTCAGTGCTGTACCCATGCCACTGCTGTGATGCTTTGCTTTACGCCCGCTGCAGAAGTAAAGAGGCATATCGCATTAAGCAGGCGGTGTCACCGCCAAACACAAGCCATTCAAGTGAATGGGTGCCACGCCACAAACGCCCTGCAATTGTTTGGCATTTTGAGTGTTAAAGCAAACAGCGAGGAGGCGGCATATCGCGTGTCATTAAAGATTCTTCTTCTTCTGTAGATTATGGATGTATGTGATTATGTGGTTTGCGTGGCACGGCGTGTTTTCCGTGGTACCCGGTATGGACATAAATAAGCCTTTTAGATCTCTCGGCAGCCTGAGAAATATGTTTCCCGGATTAATAATAGGAGATGTGAATGTTTAGAATCTCGCAATCATCTCTGTCCCCGGGGGTATTGTTCTATTTTCAGGGAAGATAATTAGAGACAAATATGAAAAATTGGGAAACTTCATCCAGAAGAGGAATAGACAGAGGAACATATGAGGATGCAGGAACAGTCAGTACACCTCCAGGGGGCTCCACCGTTCACCCAGCCTGCAGTTCTTTATGGTCAGTAGCTTCCAGCTGACAATTAAGTGTATGAACAGGCAGTTTTTTTTTTTAAATGCAAAGATAGATTTTAAAGCAGTTATCTGTTTCTTAGAAATGAATAAATGTATTTGTGAATACAACTAGTGTAAGGCTGGGTTGACACCTATGTGAATTGGATGCGCTTTTCTCCGCATCCAATTTGCGTAGCAGGAGAATGTGACTGGCTCTCTATGGAGCCAGTTCACATATCTCCACAGCAGGTCAGCTGCGAATTGCCGGAAAAACGTGTGCCTTTTTTGGTGCATTTCAGGTCCGAATTCAGCCCATAATTCGGGCTAAAATCGGACCTGAAACAGTGAACCGGCACGCACCGGACCCCTGCTGTGCGACAGATGCGGCGATAGTGTGAACCGAGCCTTAGGCCCCTTTCACACTGAGGCGCTTTGCAGGCGCTATTGCGCTAAAAATAGCGCCTGCAATGCGCCCTGAAAAAGCCGCTCCATTGTATCCAGTGTGAAAGCCCAAAGGCTTTCACACTGGAGCGTTGCGCTTGCAGGAGGGTAAAAAAACTCCTGCAAGCCGCATCTTTGAGGCGCGATAGGAGCGGTAAAAATACCGCTCCTATAGCGCCCCTGCCCACTGAAATCAATGGGGTAGCGCCTCCAAAACGCCGCAAAGAGGCGGTATTGTGGGCGTTTTTAACCCTTTTCCGGGCGCTAGCGGGGGTTAAAATCACCCCGCAAGCGCCCGCAAATCGGGGCAAAAACGATGGTATAGCGGCGCTAAAAATAGCGCCGCTATACCGCCAGCGCATCCAGCGCTTCAGTGTGAAAGTTGCTTTAGTGCTTGCATTTGACTTGTTCATTTTCAGGTTCTTGTACAGCAGAGTTCATACTGGGAGAGGGAAGGGCAGCGCTAAGGGCCAATCAAGTGTACTACATGCACATGTGCTGACAAGAACAATGTAGGAGAGAGCAGAGTATGGAAAAACTGCTGTTTCTCCTTTACTGTCCAATCACAGGCCAGGGGCAGAGAGGTGACCAAGCTGCGTTGCTTATCTGCAGCAAAGAAAATACAGGTCACCTGACTGGCTGTGCTTTGTGGTTGGCAGTGGAGGTGCGTTCATTAAGGGCGCACGGGCGCCGCCCCCTCTGTCACGCCACCCCCCTCTGTGTAGAATGGATATATTCATGCATCAGCCAATCAGGAGGCGTGGATCTAATACCTGTCAGCTGATTGGCTGAAGGCACAGACACTCCGATTGGACGCCTAAGGGAACGGATGAAGAGATGCACGGGAGGACAGAGAACCATGGAGGACACAGGAGCCATCGCCTGACCCGCCACGAGGATGGGGTGAGTGTGTGCTGGTCAGACAGCAAGCGGGGGGGTCACAGAGGCTGCATATGATGGGCACAGGCTGCATATGATGGGCACAGGTTGTATATGATGGGCACAGAGGCTGCATATGATGGGCACAGAGTCTGCATATTATGGGCACAGAGGCTATATGATGGGCACAGGCGCTGCATATGATGAGCACATTGGCTGCATTTGATGGGCACAGTGGCTACAATTGATGGCACAGTGAGGCTGCAATTGATGTTTTTTTTTTCAGTATTTTTCATAATTTTTCAGTTTGTTTGCGCCCCCAACCAAAAATGTTTAGCACCAGTCGCAGCTGGTGGTTGGGTTGTGTAAGTTTCAGGGCTGGGTGGATGGTATGGAGTAGGGATGAGTGGAGTAAAGTCAACCAAACTAGTTTCACAGCAGGCCTGGCTCGCAGTCTACACTCAAATTCATCCCAAAGGTGTTCTATCGGGTTGAGGTCAGGACTCTGTGCAGGTGAGACAAGTTCCTCCACTCCAAACTCGCTCATCCATGTCTTCATGGACCTTGGTTTGTGCACTGGTCCAAATCATTTGGTGTAGGGGGAGGGGGGATTATGGTGTGGGGTTGTTTTTCAGGGGTTGGGCTTGGCCCCTTAGTTCCAGTGAAGAGAACTCTTAAGGTGTCAGCATACCAAGACATTTTGGACATTTTCATGCTCCCAACTTTGTGGGAACAGTTTATACAAAAAGAAGGTTAGCCCATGGGACTTTAAATTAGTTGATCATAGAGGCCAAAACAAGTGAGTGGAATAAATTGATTAAAATGTATTGAAATTCCAAGAACATGATTGATCGTAAATGAGCATAAAAACATCATGAAGCATGTACTGTAGTTTGTAATCTTAAATATGTTCAATACAGTCTTTGAAGATACATGATATACATATACATCTTTTGTACTCGACGCGTTTCGTGAGCTCTGCTCGCTTCCTCAGGAGTTGATGCATGTTCAAGATATCTAAAAAACAGTAAATATCAGTAAGATATAAAATTCAATGATGTTTGGGGTTAGAGAAAAAAAATCTATGATCAACTCATTTAAAGTCCCATGGGCTAACCTTCTTTTTGTATTATATATTCGGGATGGAGTTGTTTCATCTTAAGAGGTATCCAGACCGCCCTTTTTTTCTTTCTTGTGGGAACAGTTTGGGGATGTCCCCTTCCTGTTCCAACATGACTGCGCACCAATGCACAAAGCAAGGTCTATAAAGACACAAATGAGCGAGTTTGGGGTGGAGGAACTTGACTGGCCTGCACAGAGTCCTGATCTCAACCTGATAGAACACCTTTGGAATGAATTACAGAGGAGACTGCGAGCCAGGCCTTCTCGTCCAACATTAGTGCCTGACCTCACAAATGCGCTTCTGGAAGAATGGTCAAACACTCCCATAGGCACACTCCTAAACCTTGTGGACAGCCTTCCCAGAAGAGTTGAAGCTGTTATAGCTGCAAAGGGTGGGCCAACTCAATATTGAACCCTACGGACTAAGACTGGGAGGACATTAAGGTTCATGTGAGTGTAAAGGCAGGTGTCCCAATACTTTTGGTAATATAGTGTATATTGTTCTGGGAGGGTTAAGTAATTTTTTTAGCCAGTAATGCAGATTTCAATGTGTCCAAAAAATGAAAACATGGAGAAGTGGTTAATTTCACCTTCCCCAGCGATTCCAACACATTGGCCAAAATGTCAATATTTTACTAAAGTGTCCTTATTTTTGCCCAAATTCTCAGTTTTACTCATCCCTGGCTGCTATGGAGGATGCAGCGGATTAAGATAGATTGATCCAAGAAATGAAGGGGATTTCCCCAATTCTAGTGGGGACCATTCATGATAATCAGAGTTATGGGGCAGCTGTTGTGGTGAAGTAGACGGTGGAGGAACGCGGTACACACCTGGACAATATTCCACATATTTTTGGCACTCCTTTTCGGTAACAGCCACACCTGCAGTGAGGGGAAAGAAGTCCTATTGGAATACACGCAAATCATAGGCTCCGCCAGACATTCCTAAAATCCCCAAACTTTTAAACAAATCTGTTATATTTTTTTATTGGCGCTATAATAACAAGCGTAAAATTTTGGAAAAATAATATAAAATGTTCTTCTGTGGAAATTAAATAAACTCATGAAAAATGAACCGGCATGTTATAAGATCTGGTAGAAACAATGAGTAAAATGAGGAGCCCCGGAGAAGTTCAGGATTGCGAGGATTCGCCATCCATTCTACTGCTAAACCAATCATTTGATTTCTATTATACATTAGCTGTTATTTATTCACTAATGCCGTGTACACACGATCGTTTTTAATGTCATTGAAAAAAAACGCATTTTTCTCGACGTGATTTTTCGCGTTTTCTCTCAAGCCTGCCTTGCCTACACACTATCGTGGAAAAAAATGTTGGAGTAAAGCGCGGTGACGTACAACACGTACGATAGCACTATAAAGGGGAAGTTCCATTCGGATGGCGCCACCCTTCATGTTAGTAAACTTTGTTGAGAGACGATTTGCGCTTTTCAGCCTCGTGCTTTTCAGTCCGTTACAGCGTGACGAATGTGCTATCTCCATTACGAACGCTAGTTTTACCAGAACAAGCGCTCCCGTCTCATACTTGATTCTGAGCATGCGCATTTTTTTTTCACGTCGTTAAAGCCCACACACGGCCGTTTTTCATGACGAGAAAAACGACAATGTAAAAAACAACGTGAAAAATTAGAGCATGTTCCAATTTTTCTCGTCGTGATTCTCTGCGTTTTTCTCGTCGGGAAAAATGCTGGAAAGACCAAACACAATCATTTTTAATGACCATTTAAAAAAATGTATTTTTTCTCGTCATTAAAAACGATTGTGTGTACGTGGCATAACACATTTTTCATCATAGATTCCCTGCCATCTGGAATTGTTTTTATACTGAATGTTAGATGCCGATTTCCGCAACCTTGGCTAAAGATGTTTACCCTGCACATTCGCCACTTTCAACTGGCCAATCACAATACTGCCTGTAGATACCTAAACTTCGAAGGCCTCAATCACATATCACTTAGCGGGAACCAGCATTCCCATTACGTGATTTTCAAATTTGCGTGTTGCATAGGACCAGCCCATTCACTTGATGCCTGTGTAGCACACAGATCCTTTACCCAGCAGATGGGACACACCATGCCACATGCCCAGTATCCTCCATCTTGTAGAGGGTGAGCGGTGTTAACAGTTTTGGGTTCTGCAGCGAGTTACTTCTTTCCATTGATTCTCGTCCCTAGAGTGTAGGGAAAAGTCTATTTTTCTGAGGAAAGCCAATGTCCAGACAGTGTTAAACCCAATAAAAGAGTTTATTTTTTCTTTTGCTTGCAACTCGATAGGAAAATTGGAGAGAGAGAGTTGAACAGGAATACAGGTTCAGGCACGCGACACTTAATTACTACTCGTCACCACTCAGGCCTGAGTGGGTTTTGCTCCCCCAGACAGTTCCCTCTCACGGTTCTAGCAGCCGGAGTGAAACATGGAACATTCACTTGAGATTTTTTTCTCTTAAGCCGTGTACACACGATCGGTTTTACAGATGAAAACAGTCCGATGGACTTTTTTCATCGGACAAACTGATCGTGTATGGACCCCATCGGTGTTAAAAAATAGAACATGTTTTAAATTTATCCGATGGAAAAAAAAACGATAGCAAATTACTAACCTCTGTGGGGAACTCCATCAGATAAAAAACCCACGCATGGTCAGAATCAAGTCGACGCATGCTCAGAAGCATAGAACTTCATTTTTCTTAGCTCGTCTGAGTGTTTTACGTCACGGCGTTTGGGACGGTCGGATTTTTGATTGATGCTGTGTAGGCAAGACTGATGGAAGTCAGCTTCATTGGATTTCCGATGGAAAAATCCATCGGTTTAAAATCCATAGGAAATCCGATCGTGTGTACAGGGCTTTAGAGACACGTTTAGGAGATCCTCTGCCACAGGATCTTTAGCTCCTAAGTCCCGAACTTCTCAGCACTTGTAACTTTAGAGACCATAGGTGCCAATGGGGCACATCACAAGAGCTTCTAGCGCAGGGATATGCAATTAGCGGACCTCCAGCTGTTGCCAAACTACAAGTCCCATGAGGCATAGCGAAACTCTGACAGCAGCAAGCATGACACCCAGAGGCAGAGGCATGATGGGACTTGTAGTTTTGCAACAGCTGGAGGTCCGCTAATTGCATATCCCTGTTCTAGCGGATCACGAAATCCTTCCCTCTGACAGGTAACCAGGCCTCTCCCCAGACAGCGACATCCTTCACCGATCCCCTAGAAAGGTCCTCCCCTGGTTGCCTCTCCTTCAGAGCGGGTCACCCTCCCACGGGCACCCTGGGTCTCCACTGTTTGGTTGTAGGCCTCAGTTAAAGGCCTACCTGGAACGATATGGCCTCGGGCTAAAGGTGCCCGGGATCCAACACATTCGCACGCACCCCTGGCCATGAGGGCCACCGAAGGAGGGGTACGTGCCGAGGACGAAGACCCCGCGCCAATGGCGTCTGCCCCTTAAGTACCCTCTCCCGGCATGCACAGCAGGTAGACCATGCCCACTGCATGGCTGCCGAGAGAGGATGCCCAACATTGCTGCAACACCACCTGTTTTGACCCTTTCCTTCACCGTGACTACCGCATCAGTCTTTCGGAACGGTTCCTCACCCAGCCTCCTCTACTCAGATACGGGTCCCCTCGCAAGGCGGCACCCTGAGATTCCTCGATCCCCGATGGGCTACAGCCAAAGGTGCTGGGCCCAGGCCTTTGCTGCAATTCCTGAGTCCTCGCCACCAGGATGGACAGGAACAGCAGAGTAGCACCTCACCCTGGGACTAAAGGTGCCCAGGATGGAACCGGAACAGAGAACACCCGCCGCTGGGCCTAGGGCGCCCAGGACGGACTGGAACCAGAACCAGGGGTAGGACCCCACCGACTAACCCCGAACAGGCAGCGTCTGCCCCTTTTACCTCCTCTCCCAGCACGCACAGCAGGTTAACCCCGCCCTACCATATGGTTTCCGAGAGGGGGACACAAAAAGCACAGCCCTGTACTAGTGGTTCAACCCTGGCCTACTATGGCAGCGCCACCTGTAGGCCACAGGGAACTGTACACCATCACTCTCCCTGCGGATAAAATGGTTGCAAACCCTGACAAATTAGGGTGTTTGGGCATAATTACCACCCAAACACTTCCCTTAAATTGAGGACCTAGCTACACACACATAGGACACCCAACGTTAGAGGTGCAAACTGGTACTGACTAATATGGAAGAATGGTCAAACATTCCCATAGACACACTCCTAAACCTTGTGGGACAGCCTTCCCAGAAGAGTTGAAGCTGTTATAGCTGCAAAGGGTGGGCCAACTCAATATTGAACCTTATGGACTAAGACTGGGATGCCATTAAAGTTCATGTGCGTGTAAAGGCAGGTGTCCCAATACTTTTGGCAATATAGTGTATGTTTTTATGGACTACCCAGCTGTCAAGAGGGGACAAAAAATAGTTGATTCCAATGCATTTCACCAAAATGGCGATATTTTGGCAAGTTTCCTAAATTTCCCCTTTACTTCAGGGATTTTATTTTTTTTGCTCATCTCTAGTAATCAGACCGCAGTAAACTGAAATGTGATTGGCTGCTATGACGTACAGCACATTACCCATTGGTTTCTGTGGTTGCAGAGCATCATTGAAGTCTGTACATGTCTTTTGCTCTTCATTTTGGATATTATAAAAATGAATTATGATACTGATTAAAAAAATAAAAGAATCATGGTCGGGCCGTCCTCTTTCTCTAAAGTGCTGAAAGACGCCTCCATTGCAGGGGGTGCGCTGGATGTCAACAGACGAGGTTCAGTACATAAGGAACCGCATGACATCAGAATGAAGTTATCTCAATAAAGGAAGCTTTATCTGCCGAGCTTAGCCCTTCTCCTTTCACCCTGTGCCAGGCTGCCAGCTGTGCCAACTCCAAGCTTCCATTACACACTGTTTACCTAATCAGCCCAGGTGCACTTTAAAGTGGTTTTCTTTTTTTTTTTTTTTACAAGGTCACCGAAGACTTACTAGGCTGGAGCGCGTCCACTGCAAACTAATTAGAGGCCCCCAAGCTGGCACTTCTGTTTGGCTGCATTGTCCCCGCCATGCCATCCGTTACAGGCTGCCGAATAACAGAGATTTATACTCAGATAATTGGTGAAAGAAATGCTGCATGTGAGGGCAAGGAGAGCAATGATGTCATGGTAGCGAGGTCACTCCTTGTCCCAGGATGCACCTTTATAAGTTAGTAAATAGACTGATCTCATCACACCTGGCACACAAAAGCGAACGTTGTGCGTAATCCGTCCATTCTGGAGCCAATAGCCAAGTTCAGATATATGATATATAATAAGTCTGACATGTCGGAGCAATAGCCTGACATAAATATATGGGAGCTGTTTGTCAATGGATTTCCCTTTTAAGTCCATCCAGTCCCGAGATTTACACAGAGCGTCATCCTCTTAATAACACAACAATCCTACGCCAAATAAAAGCAATCCCTTTCCATAAGCTGTCATTGGATATACCTACGCATATCATCCCTTAATTGAAAGTGGGCAGCTATCTCTTTCCAGCTGCTTTCCTTAAAGCTGAGCTCTGGGCACGACAACTTTAATTTAAATATATGACTTAATAGCCACAAAGGATATAAATCCACTTTGTGTGCACCTAATTCCTTTACAAACCCAGGTATTACCTTGTAAAAGTAGCAGTGACATCATCACCATTTTGTGCATAGCCTGTCAGAGAGCAGAGCCATGCGAGGTGCCCATCAGTCTCCACCTACTACAGGCTGCCTGCAAAAAACTGCAGGAGGGGGCGGAGAAAAGACCTGTCATCCGGTACAAGGAGAGAGAGCAGCAGTGATCAGTCTTTATTACAGGAAGCTCCTCCACTGGATTACTGCACAGATCTAAAAGAAATACACAAAACACACCAAGATTCAAGGAATAACACACAAACATTTTATAAAGGGAAGCTGGGTACTACTATAAAGGGGGGCAATAAATATGTCCCCCCCAGGTACATACTATTAGGGGGCTGTAAATGTGTCCTCCCCAGGTACATTTCTAAGGAGGAGCAAAAACTTCTAGGACCAGCTGGCACTGTAAGGTTGGTAGCAAATGCCCTTTACAGGCAGAGACCACGGGCCCCTTGTTTGTGTAGCAAAGTCATAGTGCCCAGCTGACCTTCTGTGGCCACTGATCCCAACACCACATCTTTAGGCACTGGCAGCCCACCTTGCTGCCGCTGCCCCTTTCTGCAGCCCTTCCAGCTAAACTTCCACAGCCCTCCCAGACTGACTCTGCATCCATCTCAGACTGCTCTCACCCAGTCCTCTCAGGCTGCCTCTCAGTCCTCCCCGACTGTAACACTCACCAGCCCACATGGCTGTCTTCTTCCCTGGAGATTTGTTCTCCTGCTGTCCTTCTCCTGCTCCCGTTAGGACACCCATGTGTGTCGTGAAGAGGGTGCCTGCTACACCCGAGCTTCCAGACCCAAGGTCAACCCCCCAGACTAGGGGGCTCCCTCAAGGGTCTCCGACGGCCTCCTAACACTCCATCTCCAGCTTCCACCGGAACTCCACTGCCCCAGCTGGGCTGGCCCTGAGTATTTGAGGGGGCCTGCCCCCTGCCAATCTATCTGTTTGGTCAGGGCCCTCAAAATACTCCAAACAGCTCCTCCTCACCTCCACTCTCTTTCTTCTGGAAGTTTAAAGCAAGTTCCAGAAGTAGGGGGAGGTCTCAGAAGCGCTGCCTGTGAGTCATTCAGCCCTCCCTGAGTCACTCGCCCAAAAAACACAAGCCAAGCCTAAACAATTTTCCTACACTAACGAAAACCTATTCTAGCACACTAGAGGGTGCTACATCAAGGTAGGCAGTAAATGTGAACTCCACCTGGGGACCTTTTCTAAATGAGGGAAGTAAACGTGTACTTCCCCAGGGAATTTTTTTAAAAGGGGTATTAAATAGACATGTGCACACTGAAATATTTTGTTTCGGAATTTTGTTTTCGTCCCAAAAATGTATTTAGTTACTTTAGTTCGTACGAAAATCTGAATTAATTTAGGTCAAATCTGTCAATTGAAGGCTTATGGTGTCTGTCGAATGTTCTAAGAAGATTCGACAGAGCAGCTAAACTGTACGACGTCCCTATCGTACATTTCCGGTCGAATGTTCTGCCCGCAAGCTATAGAAGAATTCTAATGTTGTATGACACTAGTAATAATTATATTTATAAATTATTATTACTAGTCAACCAGAATTCTTCTATAGCCTATGGGCCGAGCATTTGACCAGAAATGCACGATTGCGTCGTCGTACAGTTTAGCTGCTTGTCTAATCTTCTTAGAACTTTTGACAGACACCATAAGCCTTCAATGATTCAACGTTTGTATGTTTTTCTCTGCTTCGTTGAATCTTCGTCGTTCATGTCGAATGGCCTACCCCAACACTGTCTCTATAATGTCTAATCTTTTCTCTCTATGTCAAATCTTTCCTCTGTAGCGGAGCCTCACTCTCCCTCTCGGGTTTTCTCGTTAGATTGGCTTGTGTCTAGGGGTACCGGGGAGAGGAGAGTGCAGGAACACTACGCCAAGCTCTCCCCTCGTATGTGTATGAGGGTTGAGCAGAGTTACTTGAATTACCTCCGGGTCTGTTCACTGCATACGAAGCCTCCAGCTGTTCCGTGGAGATGTGTCTGCCCATAACATAGAGCCCCACACCAATCGAAAGTCCAACACTCCTTTATTTCTCTACTTTCAGGGTGAACACAATCAGGTGAACCTTCAGTAACAGACAGACAGGGGTGTGGGTACGAGTAGGCCCAGGCACAACTGAGCTCTCCTATTCCTTTGCTAGCGAATAGGCCTGGCGCACGGTCTCTGCCACTGACCGTGAGTTTTGGTCGCTGCCACCGACCGGATGAACCGTTGAGGCCCCTGCCACAGGCCTAATAGCAGGTCTCTGCCACTGACCTGAGTTGAATAGGTGGACCGCTGCCACCGGTCATTGAACATAAACCACCTTCCTTTCTGAACTTGGCCCCTGTTCGGGAAAGATATCCCTCCGGGCGGTCTCCAGAGGTTCACCCGGCACTGGCAATCTGCTGCACCAGGTCTTCGGGTGAGTCCCTCCGGTCCCTTATGCCTCTGGATTCGGGTGCCCCACTCCCGGGGCCCCCTAGGACAATCCCTCCCTCGCGGGACCCAGCGGAAGGTACTGGGCCCCAGGCCTCCAGCTGAGTACCTCACCACAGACTGAAGGTGTCTGGGATGGAACACGAACTCCAGGTGTCCAGGCCTAGGCCGCCTGGAGACCGACCGCGAACAGCAGCCCTCAGGCCGAAGGTGCCTGGGACTCGAACCTCGTGGCCAAGATGTCCGCCCCCTTTATACCCTCTCCCAGCAAGCACGGCGGGTTCCCCGCCCCGCCGTACAACCGCTGCCAGAGGTCACAAAGGGTACGGCACTGCAGCGATGGTTCAACCCTGACCCAAAGTGACAGCGCCACCTGCTGGGCCGCAGGGAACTATGCATCACCGGTGTCTTCACCAGTTTTAAAAGTATATACCCGCTACACCTCTCTATGTAGAATAATCTTGGACTAATAGAGTTAAGGTTAGGCACATTCGACCATAGGTTTGATAGACACAGATTGCTATTGTCAGCGTCATGTCGAATCTCCTATCTATATCGAACTGTTGTAGCAACGAAAACAAAAATAAAGCATTTTTTTAAGTCGGATCTTTTGGATTTCGGATTCTGAGCGTTCGTTTTCGTTTGTTAAAACGATAACGAAAATACCTGAAATTCGGACGAAAATGCATTTGGATGAAAACGAATGTACATGTCTAGTATTAAATATGATCTCCCCCATGTACATTTTTATAGAAGGGGCAGTAAATGTGCCCACAGCTACCCCTATTCTGTTTTTATGTAAATTGTACACCGCGCCAAACTTTTTGGGATTTGGGATTGTAAAAGGTACCCAAGAGGAAGACACATTTACTGCCCCGTTTTATAAAATGTTTCAGAAGAGGTCAAATGTATTGCCCCTTTTATAAAAATAAAAGGGGCAATACATTTGACCTCTTCTAAAACATTTTATAAAACGGGGCAGTAATTGTGTCTTCCTCTTGGGTACCTTTTACAATCCCAAATGCCAAAAAGTTGGGCGCGGTGTACAATTCACATAAAAACAGAATACAATGATTTGCAAATCTCACAAACCCATATTTTATTCACAATAGAAAACATATCAAATGTTTAAACTATGAAAATGTACCATTTTAAGAAAAAAAAGGTAGATTTGAAATTGATGGCAGCAACACGTCTCAAAAAAGATAAGACAGGGCCATGTTTACCACAGTGTAGAATCCCTTCTTCTTTTAACAACACCCTGTAAATGTCTGGGAAGCGAGCTGACCAGTTGAAGTTTTGGGAGAGCAATGTTGTCCCATTCTTGCCTGATTCTATCTGCTCAACAGTCCTGGATCGTCTTTGTTGTATTTTTCATTTCAAGATGTGCCAAATATTTTCAATTGGTGAAAGGTGTGGACTGCGGGTGGGCAGGTTAAGCATCTGGATTCTTCTACTACGAAGCCATGCTGTTGCCATAGATGCAATATGCTATTTTATACAGGGGGCAATAAATGTGTAGTCACCCTGGGGGCCTTTTATAAAGGGGGTAGTAAATATGACCTCTAGGCTTGTGCAATTTGTTTCGTAACGAATCGAAATTCGTCCGAATTTAGCAACTTTCGGACATTCGGAAGCATTCGAATTTCCGAACAAAGCAATTACGAATAAAACCGAATCCGAAATAAATTATACCGCAAAATAGCGAATGCCCGAATGTCTTCGGCATAATTCGTTATGAAAAAAGTTACGAATGTACGAATCCATACAAAGCACAATAACACTCACTCTGCTCTGCTCTCTGCTTCTCCCACACCGTGCTGAACTCCCTCTCAAAATGGTGTACAGGGGCGGAGGCTATAGCCGCATGAAAAAACGAAAGTAAAATACGAGATTTCGAATCCATCCGAAGCACAATAACACTCTGCTCTGCTCTCTGCTTCTCCCTCACCGTGCTGAACCCTCTCAAAATGGTGTACAGGGGCGGAGGCTATAGCCGCATGTAAAAAACGAAAGTAAAATACGAGATTTCGAATTGTTACAAATAACCGCAATGTATTTAGAAAAGTACAAATCCATTCGAAGCACATTAGGCATAATAGGCAGCGTCGTTGTGAGAGAGACACGGAAAATTACGAATCAACGAACCCAAAAAAAGTTACGAAAGTAGGAGTGTTGTCCAGAATCAAAGAAAAACAACGTACCCTACCGAAAGTACGAATTATAAATCAACTAAAGATTCAACTAAAAATGACGCTTGCGAAAATACGAATTAGTCCGAACACGAAAAATCCCGTCTAGCAAAATTACGAATGATTACGAATCAACAGGACCGAAAAGAAACTAACCGAAACTAAACAAATTTTTCCGTTGTGCACAAAAAACAAACCGAAACTAAACAAATTTTTCCGTTGTGCACAAGTCTAATGACCTCCACCTGGGATTTTTTTTTTAAAGAGGGTAGTAAATATGACCTCCCCTGGGTACATTTTATAAAGGGGGCAGTAAATGTGTCCTCCCCCTGGAAATATGTTTTAAATGGGGTAGTAAATTTGACCTCACCCTGTGTACATTTTATAAAGGGGGGCAGTATATGTGTCATCTCCCTAAGTACATTATATTATGGAAGCAGGTATTGTTTGGCCCCCCGACTCCATTCTTTAAAAGGGGCAATAAATTTGTCCTCCCCAGGTACAAGGGACAGTAAATACATCCTACCGGGTTTATTTTATTGTAGAGCTCATCCCGCAAGGGCCGCTGATTTGCCACAGGTTACTTTCCCAGGTTAGTGCAGTGGCAGCCAGGCACACAGCAACACTCTTCTGGCTAGGAGTTGCCTTTTCTTTAATTAATTGCTGAGTAACTTGGATAGAGCACAGGGAGTTGTGGGGTACTCCATGAAAGCTGAATAGTAATCAATGGCCCAGAAAAGAATTTACATTTCTGAGACACCTTCAGAAATATCGCAGGCCAGGCACGTTCTAGTAATTATGCACAGGTGATAGCAGCAGCAACAGTCACCAGGATCCAACACTTAGGTCTGTACTCACAATATCCCTGGATACTTGGATGCCTCCTTCCAATATCAGACAGATATTTCCTCATTGAACTCTCCGGACCAAATCCCCTTAATTAGTTCCAGAGACTTTCAGCAAATATGTCCCTCGGCTTTAGCATAGCTGGGACCTCAATGAGCACATGTAGATCTTCTGCAGGGCTCCCTAGAAAGAAGCTAGGAATTTCTACTCTTGGACAAGTAAAGAGCAATCCCAAGCCCCAGACTATTTATGCACTCCCCAGTCACCTTCTGGGCACCCTTCCCCAGGGATTGGCTTAGGCAACATGAATATTCAGGTTGCTGATCTGTCTTTCCAGCCCACTACATACTGGAATCCTCCGGAAGGCCGGGAGAAACAATCAAACCTGCAACCAGTGGAGCTCACAACAGCCCAAAGCAATCACAAGCTGCTTGTCATGGATATGCAGTAGTGTTTGTCTGTCAGCTTACCTTCCTTCCCATGTGTTCATCTTAGAGGCCTGAGCCCTTTCACCTGGCTTCCTTTATAATATCCTCCCAGCCAGACTCCACCCCAGGCCCTATCACAGAACACTATATTAACCTGTGCACTGCAAGCCTGCTTTGCTGATCAACATGTTTGTTAGGCATTGTGTGTTTGGGTTCCTGCCTGCCGTGTGCTACGTCTGTCTCTCTGTTATGTTATTGGCTTGTCCCCGACTATCCCTGTCTGCTCGTGACCCTTGACCTTCGGCTCGTTCCTTCGTTATCCTTGTCTGCTTGTGGCCCCTGACCTTCAGCTTGTTATTCGGTTCTCTCATATCTTGTGCTGCTGCTTCCCCTCTTTTCCCCTTATCCTACGGGGCGTGAGCTAGGAAACTCCAGGGGCCGCGACCTGGTCCCAGCCTGCAGCATAACATCCTCACCACTAGAGGCCCTTGAGAAGACCTACTGGGTCTTAGACTCCGCGCCCTGGGGAATCTTGGCTCTAGCTTCCGTTAGGATCCCGGTTGTGCTCCTCTGGTCCCGCTTTCCACAACCACCCAGTTTCCTATCCGCAGTAGCCAGCCATAGGGTTCACTACCTTGCGGTGCACTCCTGTCCCCCTACGGTGTGCATCTGTCACCTGGCCACAGGTGACCTTGACAGTTTGATCAGCCATGAACCCGGCTGACATCCCGCTACCCGCGGATGATCCATTGCAGGGCATAGTTTGCAGACTTGAAACCCAGGAATCGAATCAGACTCAGGTGATGCGATTCCTCCAGGATCTGGCTTCTCGCTTTGAGCAGCTTCAGGCCTCCTTGGGAACCCTGAATCCGCAACCTCAAATACAATCAGCGGCTGCACCTATTGCACCAGTCGCAGCCATACACTCGCTACAACTGCCAGCTCCGTCCCGTTTCTCTGGGGACTCCAAGGCTTGCAGGGGGTTCCTGTTCCTTAGCCAATGCACGATTCATTTTGAGCTCCAGCCCCAAAACTTCCTGTCTGATCGGGCTAAGGTAGCCTATATCATTTCCCTCCTCTCTGGTGAAGCTTTAGCCTGGGCAGCCCCTCTGTGGGAACTGAATGATCCAGTGGTTTCTAGCCTGTCTGGCTTCTTGAAACTTTTTCGGAATATCTTCGAAGAACCGGCTCGTGTCTCTTCAGCGGCCAGCGCCCTTTTACGTCTCCGCCAAGAGTCTGCTTCTGTGGGACAGTATGCCCTTCATTTCCGCATACTGTCGGCTGAGTTGAGCTGGAACAATGAGGCCTTAGTTGCAACCTTTTTGCATGGCCTGTCTGATAGAGTGAAGGATGAATTAGCTGGAAGAACCATCCCCACTGATCTGGCCGGCGTTATCTCCTTGTGTAACCAGATCGATATTCGCTTTCAGGAGAGGACCTTAGAAAAGCAACGCCAGCACTCCTTGGTTCTTAGTCAGCCTGAGCTCCCCTCTCTTCGACCCGTAGAGCATCTCCTACCAGCTGAGGAACCCATGCAGCTGGGTCGGACCAGGCTATCCCCCGAGGAACGTGCTAGGCGCAGAACTCTTGGTCTGTGTCTTTACTGTGGGGGCAAAGGTCATTTTCGTGACACTTGCTCTCTTTGTCCAGAAAAACGTTCGGGTCCACTTCATCTGGAAAGTGGAGTATTGGACCCAGAAATATCACCTTCCCCTCCTCGTCTTCTGCTTTCTGTGTTCCTTCATGTTGGTGCTTCTTCTCATTCGGTCTCAGCATATCTGGATTCCAGAGCTGCTGGTAATTTCATGGACTGGGAAATCGCATCGTCCATGAGACTTACTCTTTTGCCCCTCACCACGCCATTGGTGGTCTTGGCGATTGATGGTACTGTTCTCCCAGGGGGACCTATCCGCTTCCAGACCCTCCCTGTTAAGATGTCGGTAGGGACACTCCACCAGGAGTGGATATCCTTCCTTATCTTACCCAAGGCCTCAACGCCTATAATTTTGGGTCTCCCATGGTTACAGCTCCATTCTCCTCATGTGGACTGGACTACTGGACAGATCCTGGCTTGGGGTCCCTCCTGTTCCTCGTCCTGCCTACCCAAGGTTGCCCCCTGTGAATCTGAGCCGGTCATTCATTCCAGGTTGCATAACCATTTACATTTCTCTGTCCCTAACCACCCTTGGACGCACAGCCAGGCTAGCTTGTCTACAAGTCCTGCAGTCGCTACGTCTTGCGATGCGATTCAGGTAGTCGCTACACCTGACTCAGCTATTCACTCTGCCTCTGTACTAGTTATGCCAGTCCAGCTCATGCCCAGTGAGCCTCCTACTTTTTCTTGTTCGGGACATTCTGCTTGTCCTTCAGCTATTCAGCTTGACTCCGGCGACATGTCACCTTCTAACCAACCTGACTTCAGGGTTCCACTGACATCTGCCCAGTCTGATGGTCCTGTGCAAGATGACCAGTTCCCCTTTAAGGGTCTAGGGGACCCTCCTCAGATTCCTGTTGATCCTCTCATGCCCTTGCTTATTCCTAGAGAGCCTTTGGTCCTCAATAGATCTTCTTGTCATCTCCCTACCTCGTTTTCGGTCTCTGAGGATAATCTTAAGTACGAGGCTAGACACGTTCTGGATTCTCGGCTCTGCAGAGGCATTCTTCAGTACCTTGTGCATTGGAGAGGTTTTGGTCCTGAGGAGGCGTCTTGGATCGCTGCATCTGATGTCGCTGCACCTCATCTGTTGAGAAGGTTTCATCAGAGATTTCCCTTTAAGCCTGGGTCCAGGCGGGGGAGGGCCCATAAGAGGGAGGGTACTGTCATGGATATGCAGTAGTGTTTGTCTGTCAGCTTACCTTCCTTCCCATGTGTTCATCTTAGAGGCCTGAGCCCTTTCACCTGGCTTCCTTTATAATATCCTCCCAGCCAGACTCCACCCCAGGCCCTATCACAGAACACTATATTAACCTGTGCACTGCAAGCCTGCTTTGCTGATCAACGTGTTTGTTAGGCATTGTGTGTTTGGGTTCCTGCCTGCCGTGTGCTACGTCTGTCTCTCTGTTATGTTATTGGCTTGTCCCCGACTATCCCTGTCTGCTCGTGACCCTTGACCTTCGGCTCATTCCTTCGTTATCCTTGTCTGCTTGTGGCCCCTGACCTTCAGCTTGTTATTCGGTTCTCTCATATCTTGTGCTGCTGCTTCCCCTCTTTTCCCCTTATCCTACGGGGCGTGAGCTAAGAAAACTCCAGGGGCCGCGACCTGGTCCCAGCCTGCAGCATAACATCCTCACCACGAGAGGCCCTGGAGAAGACATGCTGGGTCTTAGACTCCGCGCCCTGGGGAATCTTGGCTCTAGCTTCCGTTAGGATCCCGGTTGTGCTCCTCTGGTCCCGCTTTCCACAACCACCCAGTTTCCTATCCGCAGTAGCCAGCCATAGGGTTCACTACCTTGCGGTGCACTCCTGTCCCCCTACGGTGTGCATCTGTCACCTGGCCACAGGTGACCTTGACACTGCTCCACTGATTACAGAGGAGCCCAAAACGATATTTACCTAACAATCCTGACAATCTGTCTGAGAGGGTGTTGCATTATTAAGGGGGCAGTAAATGTGTCCTCCCCTTGTGTTTGATAAGGCCTTACTTATAAAGACCTGGGGGGTCCTGATACAAATAATGACCAGTCATGAACAAGGATTTGTTGTGATCTGGGACTCCCCTCCTAAATGGTGGCACCAGCTATGGAGCAAAGAACGGATGGGTAAGAACTGAAAACTCTATTTTTTAAATAGCAAAAATAAATTGATGCAAGTAAAATGATTGCATAATGAGGTAAATTGCCGTGTTTGTCTTGGCCGCGCTACGCTGAAAAAGGAAAACAAAGTGGAGGGTCTGCACTGCAAAGAACGCGGATTATGTCTGGTGATAAGCCAGGAATGTAGCCGGTTCCCTAGAGAAGACAACATTCCGAACCTCCACAACACAGAGGATGAGGATATCAAGACATCCCTGCTGGGATTGTGCTTACATCAGCGGAAATCACAGAACAATCCCGCAACAGCGCTGAGGCCGCCAGAAGAGCGCTGAATTTCTAAGTAGCCTCCAATTGGGAAAGATACACCAAGAGGGGAATGATGTCAGAGATAGACCTTGGATGTGCAAAAGGAGGATTCTAGAGAACTCTGCATGATAATACGTTATCAGAATATGGTGCCCGAAAATAAACAGTGCTGATTTGGTCCCACACACAACGGCGGCACCATAGATTGGGACCTGAGTGAGGTACTTTGTATTAGGAGGAAATACTTGCACAAAGTTTATAACATACTGATGTATTTTATATAAATCTTGCACAGCTTGGTTGCAGCAGCAGATAAACAGATCTTCAGCAGCAATATAAGAAATCCACATACTATACAATCTCAGTGTTTACAGTATGTTACCGGAGAACAGCTTACCAGAAGTGGTGTCCTTTCTTTGAACAGGCAGAGGATACACTGCCTTGAAAAAGTATTCACACCTCTTGAAATTTTCCAAATTTTGTCATGTTACAACCAAAAACTTAAATGTATTTTATTGGGATTTTATGTGATAGAGCAACACAAAGTTGCACATAATTGTGAAGTGGAAGGAAAATCATAAATTGTTTTCAAATTTTTTACGAATAAATATCCGAAGTTGCATGACTGAGGGACTTGTAGAAAGCAGAGGCTCCAATTATCTATAAAACATTAAACACTTGACCAATCCCCCCTTCCGAAATGACCAGACGACACATTTTATTTGGAGTCGATTGGCCATAGCAGTCTTTTATTACAAACCATTAAATACAACATTTACAAGAAAACAAGTTTAATGCATATGATACAGTCGATGCATAACAAATAAACCAACCTCAGCTTATGCCTGGCCTAAGGTCTTTGAAGGCCTATATACTCACGATTAACCGGTTGTATCTGCCACCCAATCAAAAGCGCAACTACACTTGCTCAGGGACAATTAACCACTTACGTACTACCAGATACAACCTAATTAATACCCCGATGTTACCACTGTATTGTTAGGAAGGGACACCCATACCTCAGATGGGCCCAACCCACAATTTTCCACAATTATTTAACCAGCACCACCTTCAAAGACCCAATAGACCCCCTGCCACAGCACACAAGCGTGACACTTTACACACATGTTGCCCCCCAAACCAGAAGGCCGGCTTAATACCCCCTCTTGCAATCCCAGATGTCATCAATCAATGCCGATGGCATTCAGATGCACACTATCTCTTCTCAGATATCACCAGGTTTCATTCTCCAGCTCTCAATGACGTATTGCCAGGTCCCCACTTCGGACAAAAAAACTTGCTACCTCCTAGTTCACCTTTATCCTGGCTTTGTTGATCTTTTCAACAGAGCGAGCCATACCCCACTCAGATCTGGCAACTATATCGGACCACACGACTTAACCCGACCCAACAGATAGCAAACCTTATAAGTTACAATAAATGAGGGTGCATATATTACCAAAATCTGACTGATTTTCCACCGCCCAAGGTGCTCAACGACCTGGTCATTAAATCCCCATCGGACCGCTTCCATTGTCGCCCCAATCCCAAAATAATGAGAAGAATAGTAGTCTGCACTCCAACCAGTGGACAACGGGCATTTCCTGAACACCGCCCTAAACTGGACGCGAGACATTGCTGTCCCATCCACATGCATAAAGAAAACTCCCAGGAGATTTGTCCGAAACCATGAAAAAAAAAACACAGCCAGGACAGGGCAAACTGGAGAAGAGGGAACCACACACAACTCAATCCAAGAACCCCTCCCTGACTGATTATTGTTAGATTTCCTTAACAGAATACCCAATACAGTGTCCCGTAACCACACATCCTGTACGCTTAAACCACCCTCACCACGTTTTTTTCCAGCTTACCGATTCCCTCACCCAAAAAGACACCAAAAAGGCCAGGACAAGGACGGCCTAGAACAAAGCAACCTCATAGGCGGAAGAGCAAACCCTATCCAAGTGACCCACTAGAACACCAAGAACCTGAAATGAAACTGGGCGTTGAGAGTTTGCCACAGAGCGACCCTTCCCATAATCCCGCATAGCCTGCCTGGCAAGAACCACCTTTGTAACATCTCTGTGACCTGACAACTTAAACATGAAAGCCAGACTCACCAACTGCTGAGACATGGCAAAGACATACACACCTCGTTCAAAATTCCTGCCAATAAAACAAAGTGTGACAGCAGGAAGGTAAAGTCACCTGGTTGCATCCAGGGGGGTAGATATATTTCGCCCAGATTCAGGCTTTACGCCGACTTATACAACTAGGTGGAGAGTTGTATAAGGCTAGTGGGCTCATGGATGACTCATACCTCTAGGGAGAGTGTGGGGCGTCGTGCAGACAGGGAGTTGATGAGACCAGCTGAAGCTTGTCAGCTCATTTAGGCCTCTATAAGAACTCCCAGCTTCATTAGATGTTAGCTCATGCCTGGAACCAGACCTGTGTGGACTGTCTAGGGAGAGTGAACCCCTGTGTGGTGAGACAAAGCCTGTGTGGCTATTTGCTTGGACATTTAAAACCAGGGACTTAGGGACTAGGACAGCACTAGGCTGATCCCAGTTGTTAGTTAGGAAACCTGTATGTTTAGTCAGAGGTCAAGTTGACCAGGATTTATTTTGTTTATGTTTCTTTTTCTTTGCTGTGTTTTGTCACTGTAAATAGAAAATAAACCGCACCTTTTTGATTTTGAAAACCACAACCTCCGTTTGCTGGGCCTGTTTTTGTGTGGGGAGCCCATCTCGGGGGTCACACACACCCGCCGCCGAGCCAACCCCCTCACAGTTGGTGGAGAATGCGGGCAGTTTTTTTTAAGCCAGCATGGAGGAGATACTGAAGCAGCTGGCTCTAGCAAATGCCAGTCAACAGCAGACAAATGCAGGTTTGCAAAAGAACTTCGCAGCCCAGCAGCAAGCTCATCAACAGAGCCTTGCAGCCCAGCAGCAGACAAACGCAACTTTGCAACAGAGTCTGGAGGCTCAGCAACAAGCCCAGCAACAATCTGAGGCCCGCTTCATAGACCTGTTGCAGAAGCAAGAGCAGAGACTACAACAACAGATGGAAGCAGTAATGCAGCAACGTCCGCAGACCAGTGAGGAAAGCCGTCCCACTAATACCGCGTCCTTTGGGGTGAGTCGTTTATTGACAAAAATGACTGGAGAGGATGATCCAGAGGTATTTTTGACCACATTTGAAAGGACCGCTGAAAGAGAAAAGTGGCCTGAGGAGCAGTGGGCTGGACTGGTGGCTCCTCTGTTAACTGGTGAATCGCAGAAAGCTTACTATGACCTAGAGCCTAACCAAGCAAAAGACTATGTGATGCTAAAAGCTGAAATATTGGCAAGGCTGGGTGTCACCCAGGCTGTCCGGGCTCAGCGTGTGCATAACTGGACTTTCCAGCTTGGAAAACCCCCCAGGTCTCAAATGTATGATCTCATTCACCTGAGCAGAAAGTGGCTACAGCCAGAGACTTTGTCCGCACCAAAGATTGTGGAACGTGTTGTAATGGATCGGTTTTTGAGAGCTCTTCCTACTGCCATCCAAAAGTGGGTAAGCCATGGAGACCCAGAGACGGCCGATGGTCTTGTGGATCGTGTGGAGAAATACTTGGCTACAGAGAACCTGACGGCCTCTTCCAGAGACACTCGGACTTTCCACCCTAAGACCAGACCATCCCCAGGGGCGGATAAGAGGATTCCAAGGGGTGAGGGTGGAGAGAGTGAGAGGGTGGGAGCTCTACCCCAAGTTTGGCGAGAACAGCCTGGGAAATCAGCGGCTCAAGAGGCCGCAAGAAGGATCGTTTGCTACCGCTGCCGGCAAGCGGGACATATTGCAGCCAATTGCCCGGTTGTGGAGGAACCCATGCAGTGCGACCTTCTGACGGGCAGACGTCAGTCGCTGTGTGCGACAGTCGCATGCACTGCCATTCGAGGAACTGAGAAACATTTATGCAAAATGTGTGTTAATGGTAGAAATGTTGTGGTATTGCTGGATTCAGGTAGCCTTGTGACCCTGATAAAGGCTGAGTTAGTTAAAACAGAGGTCTCTGGGAATAGCAAGGTAGCTGTTATTTGTGTGCATGGGGACACCCGAGAGTATCCAGTGACTACAGTGTGTTTCGAGACCCCCAAAGGTACCCTCTCTCATCCAGTGGGCTTAGTATCTCAGTTACCGCATGACGCCATTGTGGGAAGGGATTTTCCGAAGTTCTGGGAACTGTGGGATGATCCTGAGCCCCCCACTGGTGCCCCTATGTACCAGGAATGTGATAGCCAGAACTCCCCTGAGAGTGGTGAGGACTCTCCGGAATTTCCCTTATCAGTATTGGCAGGGGAGACTCAAGAAACTGGAGAGGAGCCCACCTCCTCAGACGAAAACCTACCGTCTGTGGAGTTTTCTGATCTTGAGGTTCACAGGGAAAACTTTGCCACAGAACAGTTGAAAGACCCCGCCCTAATAAAGGCACGGGAAAACGTAGTGAAAATAGATGGCGAGTTAGTGAACCCAGATAATACCTGCACTTACCCATACTTCAGCGTAGAGAAGGACCTACTGTATCGGGTGGCAAAAAGGGCAGAAGAAACCGTTGAGCAGCTTGTGGTGCCCAAACCTTACAGGAAGTTGGTGTTGGAGTTGGCCCATGGGCACATTCTTGGAGGTCATCTGGGGACAGAGAAAACCAGAGAGAGGGTATTACAGAGATTCTATTGGCCGGGGGTGATGAAGGACATAGAAAATTATTGTTCCTCCTGCCCTGTGTGTCAGAGGTCGGCCCCGATGCCACATTTCCGTAGCCCGCTGGTCCCTCTACCCATCATTGAGGTCCCGTTTGAGAGGATCGCCATGGATTTGGTAGGTCCTATAATCAAGTCCGCTAGGGGGCACCAGTACATATTAGTTATAATGGACTATGTCACCCGTTATCCAGAAGCGATCCCTCTCCGAAATACCTCGGCCAAAACCATAGCCAAAGAGCTATCTCTTGTGTTTAGCCGGGTGGGTATTTGTAAAGAACTGCTTACGGACCAAGGTACACCCTTTATGTCCTGGGTTATGAAGGAGCTGTGTAAATTGTTCAAAGTGACGCAATTACGTACATCTGTGTATCACCCCCAAACCGATGGGCTGGTTGAAAGATTCAACAAAACCCTAAAACAAATGTTGAAGAAAGTGGTGGATAGAGATGGAAAGGATTGGGACTGTCTACTTCCTTATCTGATGTTTGCTATTAGGGAGGTGCCCCAATCCTCTACGGGATTCTCCCCCTTTGAGTTACTGTATGGGAGACACCCAAGAGGGCTGTTGGATATTGCCAAGGAAACTTGGGAAAGTGAGAGTTCTCCCCACAGGAGTGTGATTGAGCATGTCGCCCTGATGCAAGACCGAATTGCACAGGTAATGCCCATCGTGAAGGAACATTTGGCCCAAGCGCAGTTAGCACAGCAGAGAGTGTACAACCATGGAGCCAAGACCCGTACCTTTTCCCCGGGGGATAGGATACTGGTACTTGTCCCTACGGTTGAAAGTAAATTCCTTGCCAAATGGCAAGGCCCCTACGAGATAATGGAAAAAGTGAGCGAAGTGAATTACAAGGTCAGACAACCAGGAAGGCGAAAGCCCGAACAGATCTATCACGTTAATCTGTTGAAAGCCTGGAGGGATAGAGAGTCCCTAGTCGCAGACACTTGGTCACCAGCTCAAACTGGTTGCGTGATTCCTGAGGTTGGAATAGCAGCCACCTTGTCACAACCCCAACAACAGGAGGTTAAGGAGTTTGTGCTTCGCAACAAGGAGGTATTCTCTGAGCTGCCGGGACAAACATCTGGGGTAGAGCATGACATCATTACCCCGCCCGGTGAAAGGGTGAAGTTAAAACCCTATCGGATCCCAGAGGCCCGACGGGAGGCAATACGGGAGGAAGTACAGAAAATGCTGAACTTAGGGGTGATAGAGGAGTCCCAAAGTGATTGGTCTAGTCCCATTGTGTTGGTGCCTAAACCGGATGGGAGCTGGCGATTTTGTAACGATTTTCGTCAGTTGAACAAAGTTACAAAATTTGACACCTACCCCATGCCACGTATAGATGAGTTGATCGACCGGCTGGGAACAGCCCGATACATGACGACTCTTGACCTCACAAAAGGGTATTGGCAAATCCCCCTGGCCAAGTCGGCCAAAGAGAAAACCGCATTTGTAACCCCAGACGGGGCGTTCCAATATAAAAGAATGCCGTTCGGGTTACAGAATGCGCCGGCCACATTCCAGCGGAAAATGGACCAGATGCTGAGGCCCCATCGGAAGTATGCTGCAGCTTACCTGGATGACGTAATTGTCCATAGCACAGATTGGGCCTCACATCTGCCAAAAGTGCAAGCAGTCCTGGACTCTGTTCGGGAAGCGGGGTTTACGGCTAACCCCAAGAAGTGTACCATTGGGCAGGAGGAGGCCAAATATCTTGGGTACACCATTGGGAGGGGAGTAATAAAACCCCAACTCAACAAAGTCGAGGCCATCCAGAGTTGGCCACGTCCCAACAGCAAGAAGCAGGTACGAGCCTTTCTGGGAATCGCTGGGTATTATCGGCGATTCATTCCCCACTTTGCTTCTAAGGCTGTGCCCCTAACCAACCTGACGAAGGGGAAAGGGTCGGTCATGATTAAATGGACCCCCGAGGCTGAGGCAGCATTCCAATTCTTGAAACAAGCCTTATGTAGCCAGCCAGTGTTGTACTCACCCGACTTCTCTAAAGACTTTGTCGTACAAAGTGATGCGTCAGATGTGGGGTTAGGAGCAGTATTGTCCCAGGTCTGGAACGGGGAAGAGCACCCAGTCATTTACCTCAGCAGGAAGTTGAAGTCCCATGAGGTAAATTACGCCACCGTTGAAAAGGAGTGTTTAGCGGTGAAGTGGGCTCTAGATTCCCTTCGGTACTACCTGCTAGGTAGGCACTTTGACTTGGTTACAGATCACGCTCCGTTAAAGTGGATGGCTCAAAACAAGGAAACAAATAGAAGAGTGAATAGGTGGTTCCTGGCCCTCCAGGAATTCAACTTCACAGTAAAGCATCGCCCTGGCGTTCAAATGGGGAATGTGGATGCTTTGTCTCGAGTACATGAATGCCTGATTGCTGGTGTTCCAACCCCGAGGTTAAAACAAGAGGGGGGGGTATGTGACAGCAGGAAGGTAAAGTCACCTGGTTGCATCCAGGGGGGTAGATATATTTCGCCCAGATTCAGGCTTTACGCCGACTTATACAACTAGGTGGAGAGTTGTATAAGGCTAGTGGGCTCATGGATGACTCATACCTCTAGGGAGAGTGTGGGGCGTCGTGCAGACAGGGAGTTGATGAGACCAGCTGAAGCTTGTCAGCTCATTTAGGCCTCTATAAGAACTCCCAGCTTCATTAGATGTTAGCTCATGCCTGGAACCAGACCTGTGTGGACTGTCTAGGGAGAGTGAACCCCTGTGCGGTGAGACAAAGCCTGTGTGGCTATTTGCTTGGACATTTAAAACCAGGGACTTAGGGACTAGGACAGCACTAGGCTGATCCCAGTTGTTAGTTAGGAAACCTGTATGTTTAGTCAGAGGTCAAGTTGACCAGGATTTATTTTGTTTATGTTTCTTTTTCTTTGCTGTGTTTTGTCACTGTAAATAGAAAATAAACCGCACCTTTTTGATTTTGAAAACCACAACCTCCGTTTGCTGGGCCTGTTTTTGTGTGGGGAGCCCATCTCGGGGGTCACACACACCCGCCGCCGAGCCAACCCCCTCACAAAAGCAACACGTGTACATCATCGTCCTCACTAGAACACCCCCCATCTTCATTCACCAGATCGCTCCATTCCTGCCACACTCTGCAGTATGAGGACCAAGTTAACGCACATACTGAATAACGAATTGAGAACTTGGAAGCGGTAATGCAATGCTCCGCAGATGCTTGGGTCATGGAATTCGGCGCTGCTATGCTTCCAGTGCCAACTGACGGAATCTGTCCCCACTGGAAATAAGACAAAGCATCAGCCACTGAGTTGTCAACTCCTGGAACTTACACAATTCCATGGACAGTACAATGGGAAAACAGTCCCTGAACAGCCAATACTAAACTAACCTCCCTCCATTCCACTGGCCAACCAACTCTCAGTACTTCAACGACCCTGACAGTAGGTTCCATAACCAAAGCAGAGCCTGCCGCGTCAGTGAATAGTTCTAAATCAAAATTGGAAATGACCTGCTCCAGCCAAAGAGAGAGGCCATTGTAAGAAACCAGAAATGAATCCCACACTCGCAAGTCCTCTTGCTGATCCTGCCCCAGCCCAATATAAGGATGTGGCGCCTTAGTAGCAGCCGCCAGTCGTCTACAAAAAACATGGCCCATGGGCATACTGCAACAAGCAAAATTCAACTTGCCCAAGAGAGATTGCAAAGCATTGCCTGGTGGCAGAAATCGTCCTCTTCAGATCTTCAAGTTTGTCCAAAGGAAAACAACATTCCATCGCCACAGTGTCAATGACAATACCCAGAAACCACAACTCTGTTTCCAGGCCCTCCGTCTTGTCAGGGGCCAATGGTACACCAAAAAACTGGAAAACGTGTTGGACCGTGGCTGAAAGTGAGGCATAGAAAGTACTTCCAGCAGGCCCTATGCATAAGAAATCATCTATGCTGCCTCCTCAGTTCCTGTTTTAACCCTTAAAAGCCTGCTCTTAAAAAGCTTGCACCACCACACCACAACCACACCAGTTTGGTGGTGGTACTGTGACGGAATATAATTTTTGCCATGACCACAATGCAAATCGTTGCCTGTGCATAAAACCTTGCCTAGACTATTAAAGCGTCGACACCAATGAATAAAGTAGCATTTTCAGGAGTAGCTCCCAATGATGGCCTCCATATTTGTTTCTTTTAATGTCTTAATGTAATCATTAATTATGAAAATGTTGACTAATCCCCCTCAGTATCCAGACAGCCTCTGTGCAGCTGATTAGTTGTCCTCTGAAGGTTTAACTACATTATGCAAACAGCGGGGATTTTCCACTGCTGATCGCTCAGGAACGGCAGCATTACCGTACCACACATACTTTTTAAGCTCAGACCTTCTGAATCTTTCCCTAATGGAAAACCACACATGCAGATATTGTTCTAGGGACAATTCCTTCTCTTATCTCGGTAGTTGGCCTCCAGGCTTTGTGCCACAAACATTTCATCAGCACAGCGCGGTGATCGCCAGGACTTGGCAAGGCTTCAGCAAGTTCTAAGAAGGTGGCCACTCCTTCCAAGGCATTCCAGGTCTGCGTTTTGTCTGCCACGTCCCGAACGCCACAACTGTCATCCAAGAGTCACTGGTGGCCAGAACATTGACCTGCTGTGTAGGATGCTTTGCCAGAGGCACAGAAGAGCGAAGTTTGATGAAGAGTAGAGCGGCGTCTTCTTATACCGGGCCGTATATACACCTCATTACTTATCCAGAAACCTGGTAGTGGATTTGTCATGTAAAGTGACCCTGTCATAGAATATTATAGGACGATGAACATACATTTATACTGCTCAAGTCATAAGCTGCTTTCTGCAGAAGCCCCAGGACAAGCTATATGTAGAGAGGACTCAGCTCCAAGTCAGAGCTCTGAACCCCCCCCCCCCCCCTCTGAAATCCACCATTTACCCTGCTCTAGAGGGCCCGGAGCTGCTCACTTCACATGGTGGGCTGTGAGCTTAAAGCAGATGTAAAGCCGAGCTGGATGGCATTAATTTGCTCTGTGAAGCATAAACAATTGTCTTTTTTAACTTCTTCCCAACCAACCCACATACATTAACTGCGGCAGGGTGGCCGCTCTGCTCAGGATTACGAACCTGTATGGGATGCTGCACTTCCGGGGTCTGGGGCACCCACACGTGCCGCCGGCGACCCATTTTCCGCAGTGATTGGTCACCGCGGGAGCCAATCAGCGGGTCCGGCGGACTCGATGTCCACCAGGACCCGCTGATTGTTCAGGACAGAAGCAGAACGGTGGTCTGCCTATGTAAACAAGGCAGACTGCCGTTCTGTCAGTAGGGAAGGAAATGATCCTGTGTTTCTGCAAAGCAGGAACACGAATCTCTGCCTTCCCATAGTACAAGCACCTCCCACACAGTAACCAAGCACATTTTAGGCACACATTTAACCCTTTGACTGCCCCTGTAGTTAACCCCTTCCCATCGAGTGTCATTAGTACAGCGACAGTGCATATTTTTAGCACGGATCACTGTATTATTGTCACTGGTCCCCAAAAAAGTGTCAAAAGGGTCACTATGTGTTTGATTTGTCTGCCGCAATGTCACAGTCCCGCTATAAGTCGCTGATTGCCGCCATTACTAGTAAATAAATAAAAATGTCATAAATATATCCCATAGTTCAGCCCTCAATTTTTTTTACTCGCCTACTCGCAAATGATTGAGGACGAGCGTGGGCTGCCTCTGAGCAGGGGGGGTGAGCACCGCCAGCAGGCGGGGTTGAATGGGAGCTGTTCTCCCAGCAATCGCCCAGGGGAAGAGAGAATGGAGGAAGAGGAGAGCCGGCCGGATCACAGAGCGGAGATGGCCTACTGTAACAGCTTTCATTTGAATTGCCATCCGCTCGCAGTCACACACAGTCCCGCCTCCTGACCCGATGACAGACAGAACGCCGGTCCAATGCTGGGACGTCTCACAGGCGCAGGGTCACAAGGTGGGACTGTGTGTGAGAATAAGTGCTGGAATTCTCACCTTCTAAGTCACTTTTTGTCTCCACCCCTTACCAGTGGCGGCTGGTGGTATATTTTTTGGGGGGGGGGGCGGTAAACAATCCACCCACCGCCACTCCCCCCAGTCGTTCTGTAGGGAGGGGTCACAGGCACCCCACCCCCTTCCATCTAGTTCGTGGGCAGCAGTGTTTCTTCCAAGTGGCGGCTTCACCCTGCGTATTCTCCTCCTGGGCTCCACAGCAGCTTCTTCTGCATCTCCTTCTCGGTAGCCAATCAGATCGCTTCTCCTCTCGGACAATCAGGTGACGGGTCTCAGGACCAGCTTCCTGATTGGCTCAGAGGAGAATCAGGACGACAATAGCGAATATAAATTTTCTATTGTCACACAACTGGGTGGGCTTGGGGCACAGTGCTCTGCGCCCCAAGCTCATCCCTTTTTGAAGCCAATAAGAGCCTCAGGCTCTAAGCATGTGCTTCTAAAAAAAAAAAAAAAAAAAAAAAAACTGCCATTGTAGAGCTGCACAATTTTGGCCGAAATGAGAATCACAATTTTTTTGCTTAGAATAAAGATCACGATTCTCTCGTGATTCTCACGGCGTAACATCATTTTTCAGATTATACAAAAAAAATTGTCTAACTTTACTGTTTAGTTTTTTTTTTATGCATTAAAGTCGATTTTTTTCACTAAAAAATTGCATTTGAAAGACCGATGTGCAAATGCAGTGTGACATAAAATATTGCAACAATCACCATTTTATTCTCTAGGGTCTCTGCTAATCTTCCCTCATTTACAGACCGAAGTTCATTCCTATGATCTAAAGAACAAAACATTACAATGTTAGCTCAGGGCTGAGGAATGTTGTAAAACTTGGCAGACTGCCTGTGTTTTTTTTTTTGACAGCTGTCAGCTTCAGCAGAGAATTCTGGAAAATGCTTTGTTAAGATCACGAGGGGGGAAAAAAAATTGCGATAACGATTCTTAACGATTAATCGTGCAGCTCTAACCCATTGGAATCCATGCGTCTGGCGCACTGCATGTAGAGTAGGGGCCGCGTGGGACGATCCTGACTATATGCTGTCCCCTGAAAATAACTCAACACACAGCCATTAATGTCTAAACCGCTGGCACCAAAAGTGAGTACACCCCTAAGTGAAAATGCCCAAATTGGGCCTAATTAGCCATTTTCCCTCCCTGGTGTCATGTGACTCGTTAGTGTTACAAGGTCTCAGGTGTGCTCTACATAAAGATGGCCTAGGCTATAAGAAGACTGCCAAGACCCTGAAACTGAGCTGCGGCACGGTGGCCAAGACCATACAGCGGTTTAACAGGACAGGTTCCGAGTGCACGTGCTCAGCGTCATATCCAGAGGTTGTCTTTGGGAAATAGACATATGAGTGCTGCCAGCATTGCTGCAGAGGTTGAAGGGGTGGGGGGTCAGCCTGTCAGTGCTCAGACCATACGCTGCACACTGCATCAAATTGGTCTGCATGGCTGTCGTCCCCAAAGGAAACCTCTTCTAAACATGATGCACAAGAAAGCCCGCAAACAGTTTAATGAAGACAAGCAGACTAACGGACATGGATTACTGGAACCACGTCCTGTGATCTGATGAGACCAAGATAAACTTTGGGCCCAATTTGGACATTTTGTTGCCAGCGATTTAGACATTAATGGCTGTGAGTTATTTTGAGGGGACAGCAAATTTACACTGTTATACAAGCTGTACACTCACTACTTTACATTGTAGGAAAGTGTCATTTCTTCAGTGTTGTCACATGAAAAGATATAATAAAATATTTACAAAAATGTGAGGTGTACTCACTTTTGTGAGATACTGTATATATTTATATTCAGGGCCTTGAAAAAAGTATTCATACCCCTAGACATTTTCCACATGTTACAACCAAAAACGTAAATGTATTTTATTGGGATTCCATGTGATGACCAACACAAAGTGGCACATAATTGTGAAGTGGAAGGAAAAAGATAAATGGTTTTCAATTTTTTTAACAACAAAATATCTGAAAAGTGTGGCGTGCATTTGTATTCAGCCCCCCTTACCCTTAACTAAAATCTAGTGAAACCAATTGCTTTCAGAAGTCACCTAATAAGTACCGTAAATAGAGTCCCCGTGTGTAATTTAATCTCAGTATAAATACAGCTGTTCTGTGAAGCCCTCAGAGGTTTGTTAGAGAACCTTAGTAAACAAACAGCATCATGAAGGTCAAGGAACACACCATACAGGTCAGGGATAAAGTTGTGGAGACGTTTAAAGCAGGCTTAGGTTTAAAAAAATATCCCAAGCTTTGAACATCTCACGGAGCACAACTGCAAACCTACCAAGACATGGCCGTCCACCTAAACTGACAGGTCGGCCGAGGAGAGCATTAATCAGAGAAGAAGCCAAGAGGCCCATGGTAACTCTGGAGGAGCTGCAGAGATCCACAGCTCAGGTGGGAGAATCTGTCCACAGGACAACTATTAGTCGTGCTCTCCACAAATCTGACCTTTATGGGAGAGTGGCAAGAAGAAAGCCATTGTTGAAATAAAGTCATAATTTGTCCCAATTGCAGTTTGCGAGAAGCCATGTGGGGGACACAGCAAACATGTGGAAGAAAGTGCTCTGGTCAGATGAGACCAAAATTGAACTTTTTGGCTTAAAACGCTATGTGTGGCAGAAAACTAACACTGCGCATCACCCTGAACACACCATCCCCACCGTGAAATATGGTGGTGGCATCATCATGTTGTGCGGATGCTTTTCTTCAGCAGGGACAGGGAAGCTGGTCAGAGTTGATGGAAAGATGGATGGAGCCAAATACAGGGCAATCTTAGAAGAAAACCTGTTATGCCCTGTACACACGATCGGATTTCCGATGGAATAAAATCCGATGGATTTTTCCATCGGAAATCCGATGAAGCTGACTTCCATCAGTTTTGCCTACACACCATAAGTCAAAAATCCGACCGTCCCAAATGCTGTGACGTAAAACACTCTGAAGAGCCGAGAAAAATTAAGTTCAATGCTTCTGAGCATGCGTCGACTTGATTCTGAGCATGCGTGGGTTATTTCTCCGATGGAATTCCCCACAGACGATCGGAATTTGCTATCGTTTTTTTTTTCCATCGGTAAAATTTAAAACATGTTCTATTTTTTTATACCGATGGAAAAAAGACCGATGGGGCCCACACACGATCGGTTTGTCCGATGAAAAAAGTCCAGCGGTCTTTTTTCATCAGAAAATCCGATTGTGTGTATGCGGCATTAGAGTTGGCAAAAGACCTGAGACTGGGGCAGAGGTTCACCTTCCAGCAGGACAACGACCCCAAACATACAGCCAGAGCTACAATGGAATGGTTTAGATCAAAGCGTATTAAATTCATGTGTTAGAATGGCCCAGTCAAAGTCCAGACCTAAACCCAATTGAGAATCTGTGGCAAGACTTGAAAATTGCTGTTCACATACGCTCTCCATCCAATCTGACAGAGCTTCAGATATTTTGCAATGAAGAATGAACAAAAATGACACTTTTTAGATGTGCAAAGTAGTGAAAGGGGGTTCTACAAAATATTGACTCAGGGGGGCTGAATACAAATGCACGCCACACTTTTCACATATTTATTTGTAAAAAATATTGAAAACCATTTATCATTTTCTTTCCACTTCACAATTATGTGCCACTTTGTGTTGGTCAATCACATAAAATCCCAATAAAATACATTTACATTTTTGGTTGAAGCATGACAAATTATGGAAAATTTCAAGGAGTATGAATACATATATTATATATATATATATGGGATAGCTTTTATCATTTTATCACAGGGACCTATTTAAATGACTGAATACATTAATAAATGTAAAACAACCATTGAAATGCTCCTATAAAATATTTACAAGCCTCATATATACAAACTATCAGTTGGATTGTGGCAGATTTATAAGAATTTTCCACGTATCTTTTTACCGCAGGTGTCAGTCACATCGCGGCGAGTTGCGGCTCTGCCAAACACGTGCAGACTGGAGACGCGAGAGTCCCGCTGTGAGATATCACTGCTGATTGGAAGATGCGGAATTGGAATGGGGAATCCATCTCTGACACATGTGCTGCGTCCATCTTTCTGCCACTAACATTTCTCTGCTCACACATCTGTTGTGGATTCCATCCAAACGTCCCAAAAAATTATTTTTTTCTTGTTACAGACCTGTTGAGAGAGATCTGAGGACAACAAAAGACCTTGCTTTCCTTCTACACAATTAAAACACTAATGCCGCGTACACATGACCGTTTTTCATGACGAGAAAAATTCAATTTTTTTAAATGGTCATTAAAAACGATCGTGTGTGGGCTTCAGAGCATTTTTCACAACGTGAAAAATGTCCATGAAAAATTTGGAACATGCTCTAATTTTTCTCGTCGTTTTTCACATCGTCGTTTTTCTCGTCATGAAAAACGGCCGTGTGTGGTCTTTAACGACGTGAAAAAAACACGCATGCTCAGAAGCAAGTGATGAGACGGGAGCGCTCGTTCTGGTAAAACTAGTGTTCATAATGGAGATAGCACATTCGTCACGCTGTAACGGACTGAAGAGCACGAGGCTGAAAAGCGCGAATCGTCTCTCACCAAACTTTACCAACACGAGGATCAGCAAAAGCAGCCCAAAGGGTGGCGCCATCTGAATGGAACTTCCCCTTTATAATGCCGTCGTAAATTTCGTACGTCACCGCGCTTTGCTCGAGCATTTTTTTTCATGATCGTGTGTAGGCAAGGCAGGCTTGAGAAGAATCACGTCGAGAAAAACGTCGTTTTTTTTCAATGACATTAAAGTAAACCCACTTTTTCAACTTGCACCTACAGGTAAGCCTAGATTAAGGCTTACCTGTAGGTGCAATAAATATCTCCTAAACCTACACGGTTTAGGAGATATTTAGTAAAAATGACATTGCTCCGTGTCTACGGCGCATTCATGGGGTTAATCCCATTCACAAAATCGGCTACTTCCTAGCAATAGCTGGGCGTAGCCGATTGTGACGGCTCTTGCGCGCATGCGCAGAGTGACGTCACCGCCGCTCCGGCCGGAGCGGCGCTGTGATTGGCTGCAGCGGCGATACCCGGAAGTAGCGATGGATGCGGCTAGATGGAGGGACGCGGACGGCTTCAGGGGCCCCGATCTAAGGTAAGTGGTACATAATGAGCTAATATGCTAGTCATACTAGCTCATTATGCCTTTCTCTTACAGGTGGGGGGGAAAAACGGCCATGTGTACGCGGCATAAGGGCTCATTCATATGTTCAGGGTGTTCCTTCGTATAAATTCATATATATATATATATATATATCAACTATATTTTGTTTAAAGTTCTTTCCATTTATGTAGAAATGATGCCAATATATAATTTCTATTAGACTTGTGCACAGCGGATAAAATTGTTTATTTTCGGTTAGTTTCTTTTCGGTCCTGTTGATTCGTAATCGTTCGTAATTTTGCTAGACAGGATTTTTCGTGTTCGGACTAATTCGTATTTTCGCAAGTGACATTTTTCGTTGAATCGGAATGATTCGTATTAATGTAAGCCTTATTTTTCGTTGATTTATAATTCGTACTTTCGGTAGAGTACATTGTTTTTCGTTGATTCTGGACACAACTCCTACTTTCGTAACTTTTTTTGGGTTCGTTGATTCGTAATTTTCCGTGTCTCTCTCACAATGACGCTGCCTATTATGCCTAATGTGCTTCGAATGGATTTGTACTTTTCTAAATGCATAGCGGTTATTTGTAACGATTCGAAATCTCGTATTTTACTTTCGTTTTTTACATGCGGCTATAGCCTCCGCCCCTGTACACCATTTTGAGAGGGAGTTCAGCACGGTGAGGGAGAAGCAGAGAGCAGAGCAGAGTGTTATTGTGCTTCGAATGGATTCGTACATTCGTAACTTTTTTCATAACGAATTATGCCGAAGACATTCGGGCATTCGCTATTTGCGATATAATTTATTTCAGATTCGGTTTTATTCGTAATTGCTTTGTTCGGAAATTCGAATGCTTCCAAATGTCCGAAAGTTGCTAAATTCGGACGATTTTCGATTTGTTACGAAACGAATTACACAAGCCTAATTTCTATAGGCCAGCAGGCCGCAGATTTTCTGTTTTTTATCTTGAATGGTTTTCTGTATACTGATTAAACAAATGTTAATGTTTTAAACATACTTCTTATGTAGTTGCCTAAAAGGTCCCATGGGGGATATTTTTCCTTGATGTGTATATATAGTTGAGGAATGTTGGCAAACCACATTAATACAATGAATATCTCCTCCTCCGTATAAATTCATTCATATGTGCAGTAGCCCTTGCCTCCCCTCTTAACAGCAATCTATGGTGGTGTGCACTTGTCCGATGTACAATAGAAATAGTGACATTTCCAAAAAATAATAAAAAAAATGCTGCTAAATGACACTTTCTGGCCAGCTTTGTTTATAAAAACATTTCATAGGGACCACCCCCAAAATCTATACCAAACCCTTATCAAGGTTATGGGTCTGGTATGGATTTAGCACTACAAATTCTGGATGGACCCTCTGCCCACTGCTGCACCCTTTCCAGAAAGCTATGGAATGAAAAACAGGAATTATTAGTTCACATATATTGCAATACATGTTTAAGCTGACCAACTGCGTCAAAGTAATCCCTCTTCTGGCCAGTTCTACACTGCCTTGCCACTGCAAATGCCAAGGTGAACACCATGCCAACATGGGGCATAAAGACCCAAGGTGGGGGAGAGGGACTAGGTTTAGGTCTGGTCACTGACCTGCGTTACAACAGAAAAAAAGATATACAATGCCTTGAAAAAGTATTCACACCCCTTGAAATTATCCACATTTTGTCATGTTACAACCAAAAATGTAAATGTATTTTATTGGGATTTTATGTGATAGACCAACACAAAGTGGTACATGATTGTGAACTGGAAGGAAAATGATAAATGGTATAACGACACCCCAAATATCAAAGGGGGTAAACGCCGTTTAGATATCTTCCCTGTAGTGATGAGCCGAACACCCCCGGGTTCGGTTCGCACCAGAACCCGCGAACGGACCGAAAGTTCGTACGAACATTAGAACCCTATTAAATACAATGGATGCGAACGTTCGAATTCTAAAGTGCTAATTATAACAACTATTATGCATCTTATTGTCCTAAAAAGGGTTTGGGAACCCGGGTTCTGCACCAGGGGACATGTATCAATGCAAAAAGAAGTTTTAAAAACGGTCGTTTTTCGGGAGCAGTCATTTTAATGATGCATAAAGTGAAAAAAAAAAAGTCAAATATTCCTTTAAATATCGTACCTGGGGGGTGTCTAAAGTATGCCTGTGAAGTGCCACGTGTTTCCCGTGTTTAGAACTGTCCCTGCACAAAATGACACTTCTAAAGGAAAAAAAAGCCATTTAAAACTGCTTGCGGCTTTAATGTAATGTCTGGTCCCGGTAATATGGATGAAAATCTTTAAGAAAAATGGCATAGCTACCCCATGACCCCCCCCCCTACCCCAGCCCATTACCAGCCCCTTTGGGTCTTGTATGGATATTAAGGGGAACCCCGCACATAAAATAAAAAAGGCCCTATATACTCTGAACAGCCGTATACAGGCGGTGCATACAAGACAGGGACTGTAGGTTTGTTCTTATGTAGAATCTGTTTGTAATTTTGAACAGGTACATTGTTTAAGTGTAGCTCCAGCCCAAAAATCTATTTTTAAACTTTTTGGAAAACATAGGTAAGGGTTATCACCCCTGTAACATTTGTTTTGCTGTCTGTGCCCCTGTTCAGAACATTTCACCTCACTTTCCGTCCCAATGACAACTGTTTTTGAAATGTGGTGTTTTTCTTGAAACAAGGATTGCTGATAAAGCATCAGTACAGAGGAGACACCTTTCTCCCATATTAATTCTTACAGGAGAGAATTTTCCTTCCTAGGGGTAGATTTCCTCTCACTTCCTGTTGTCTTCTTGCGTTTGCAAGTAGGAGTCGTTTGTAAGTTGGATGTTTGAAAGTAGGGACCTGCCGTAGATACTCTGCAGAAATAGGCCCCTTAGTTGTTGGTGTTGGCACAACACTGTAAGCACTCACAGTTACTCTTGGTTGGTGCTGGAACGCCCTGCTGTCAACTATTATATCAGGAATTGTAATTACATATAATTGTTGAACAGTGGTAGTAAAAATTGGGCCTTTGATGGTGGTGCTGGTGCCACAACACTGTAAGCCCTGACAGTTACTCTTGGTGGGTGCAGCAATGGGCCCTGCTGTGAATTATTAGATCAAGAATTGTAATTGCATGCCCCTGTTGAACAGGGGCTGAAAAATTGGGCCTTTGGTGGTGGTGGTGGTGTTGACACAACACTGTAAGCCCTCAGAGTTACTCTTGGTGGGTGCAGGAATGGGCCCTGCTGTGAATTATTAGATCAAGAATTGTAATTACATGCCCCTGTTGAACAGGGGCTGAAAAATTGGGCCTTAGGCACTGGTGGCACAACACTACAACCCCTCACAGATACTGTACTTGGAGCACAGCAATGAGCCCTGTTGCAAAGTATTGCTTCAAAAATTGTAATGACACGCCCCTGTTAAACAGGGGCTGAAAAATTGGGCCTTAGGCACTGGTGCCACAACACTCCAACCCCTCACAGATACTGTACTTGGAGCACAGCAATGAGCCCTATGGCAAATTATTGCTAAAAAAATTGTAATTACACGCCCCTGTAAAACAGGGGCTGAAAAATTGGGCCTTAGCCACTGGTGGCGGCACCCATAAACAAAAATGATCTTCCAAGCTATCATCATCAATCGTATCATTGAGGACTCGGAGGAGGAGGATAGCCAGTCAACATAACAGCACAGACACTCAGCATCAGCATCAGTCTTGAAGGGATGTGACATGTTAAAATCAATTAGTCTGTTATATCAGCATCAGGTGTGTGGTAGCTGGTGGTGATCCAAGACTGGTTCATCTTGATGAAAGTCAGTCGATCAACCGAGTCGGTGGACAGGCGCACCCTGTGATCCGTGACAAATCCTCCAGCAGCACTGAATGTGCGTTCCGAAAGAACGCTGGATGCAGGACAGGCCAGTAGCTCAATTGCATACTGTGCAAGCTCTGGCCAGTGATCCATCCTCAAGACCCAGTAAGCCAGAGGATTTTCGGTGGGGAAGGTGTCCAAGTCTGACCTTGCCCCTAGATATTCCTGCACCATGTTTATCAGACGCTGGCGATGGTTGCTGGAACCAATCATACTTTGGGGCTGCGGACTAAAGAATTGTCTGAACGCATCGGTCAGACGGCCACCTTCCCCACCGCTCCTTCTTTGACTGGCCGAAGCCTCAGCAACTCGTTGTCCTGGACCAGGAGTTTGTAACCTCCCAGTCTCTGGGAACGCGTTGCACAGACCTTTCTGCAAGGCCTCCCGGAGTTGTCTCATCCTCTGCTCCCTCTGCGACGGTAACATAAGGTCCGCAACCTTACCCTTGTACCGTGGATCAAGGAGAGTGGCCAGCCAGTAATGGTCCCTCTCCTTGATCCGAAGAATACGAGGATCCTTCCGCAGACTTTGCAGGATCAGGGAGGCCATGCAGCGTAGGTTTGCTGAGGCATTCGCTCCGGAGTCCTCTGGGTCACTAAGGACGACATGATCCGCAGTCACCTCCTCCCAGCCACGTACAAGTCCACTGGTTTCTTGGGACTGTAAATCATCCCTAAAAGACTGCTGCTGATGATGCTGAGTGCCAGCCTCCACCTCCATGCTGACACAATCCTCCTCCTCCTCCTCCTCTTCCTCTTCCTGTGCGATGGGTGGGACAGAAGGAACACTGTCTGGGTAAAGGGGGCCTTGAGAGGCAAGGAAGTCCTCCTCTTCCTGCCTCTGTTCTGCCTCAAGTGCCCTGTCCATTATTCCACGCAGCGTGTGCTCCAACAGGTGGACAAGAGGTACAGTGTCACTGATGCATGCACTGTCACTGCTCACCATCCTCGTGGCCTCCTCAAATGGTGCCAGGACAGTGCATGCATCCCTGATCATGCCCCACTGGCGTGGAGAAAAAAAACCAAGCTCCCCTGACCCTGTCCTGGTGCCGTAGTCGCACAGGTACTCATTGATGGCCCTCTGCTGCGTGTGCAGCCGCTGCAGCATGGCCAACGTTGAGTTCCACCTGGTGGGCATGTCACATATAAGGCGGTTCTTGGGCAGGTTCAACTCCTTTTGCAGCTCAGCCAGGCGAGCACTGGCATTATAAGATCTGCGGAAATGCACACAGACTTTCCTGGCCTGCCTCAGGACATCCTGTAAGCCCGGGTACCTGCCCAAGAACCGCTGCACCACCAGGTTAAGGACGTGAGCCACACAGGGCACATGGGTCAGTTGTCCCTGTCGGAGGGCGGAGAGGAGGTTGGTGCCATTGTCGCAAACCACCATTCCTGGCTTAAGCTGGCGTGGCGTCAACCACCTCTCGGCCTGGCCCTGCAGAGCAGACAGGACCTCTGCCCCAGTGTGGCTTCTGTCCCCCAAACACACCAGCGCAAGCACGGCATGGCATCTTTTTGCCTGCGTACTTGCGTAGCCCCGTGAACGGCTACGGAGCACCGCTGGTTCATAGGACAAACCACAGGAAGAGGCCATGGAGGAAGAAGAAGAGGAGGGGGTGGAGGAGAGAGGTGTGTCACAACCAGTAGTAGCATTTTGGAGGCGTGGCGGTGGGACAACCTCCAACACTACTGCACCTTGTCCTGCATCCTTCCCAGCTGCCAAAAGAGTGACCCAATGGGCCGTGAAAGAAAGGTAACGTCCCTGTCCATGCCTGCTGGACCATGAGTCAGCGGTAATATGCACCTTACCGCTGACCGCCCTGTCCAGCGAGGCCAAGACATTGCCTTCCACATGCCGGTAGAGAGCCGGAATAGCCTTCCGTGAGAAAAAGTGGCGTTTGGGAACCTGCCACTGAGGAACCGCACATTGCACAAACTCACGGAAGGGGGCCGAGTCTACCAACTGAAAAGGCAGCAGTTGAAGCGCTAGCAATTTAGCCAAGCTAGCATTCAACCGCTGGGCATGTGGATGGCTGGGAGTGAACTTCTTTCGACGGTCCAGCAGCTGGGGCAGGGAAATTTGCCTGCTAGAATCGGACGTCGGTGTACTGCTAGCAGAGTGGCCGCAAGTACTTGGCTGTGACACACCTAATTCTACACCTTCATTCCTCTCAGTGCATGTTTCAGAGAGGACTGAAGTTATAGTGGGGTTGGAAATCCCAGCTGATGCGGTGCAAGGAGAGGTCCGCTTTGTTCTTTGGTGTGGGTCTTTGAGGTAGGCTTGCCAACGAGCTGCATGGCAGGTCAACATATGTCTGGTCAGGCATGTGGTACCCAAGCGGCTGATGTTTTGGCCACGCGATATACGCTTGAGACATATGTTGCAAACAGCAGCTGTGCGATCTGATGCACTAGCCTCAAAAAAGGCCCACACCAAGGAACTTTTTGAATGACGGGCAGAGGCAGCGCCCTGCACAGGCGGAGCTCTGCGGTGTGATTCCGTCGGTGTACTGCCCTTACGCTGGCCACCAAAGGGCATCCTGTCTCGTTGGAGATGTGCCTCCTCCTCATCCTCCTCCTCCTCTCTCCTATTAGGCACCCACGTGGAGTCAGTGACCTCATCATCCCCTCCCTCCTCATCACTGGAGCCAATCTGGCAGTATGCTGCAGCTGCTGGAACATGACTGCCAGATTGGTGTCCTTCTTGAGCATCCCCTCTGTCTGCTCTCACCCTACTGCCTTCCTGTAGCTGGGTTTCATCATCAGACCCTTCGAAACGCTGGGCATCCTCCTGGAGCATGTACCCAACACTGTGCTCAAACAGTTCGGGGGACTCCTCAGGAGGAGGACATGGTGGGTCTAGGGAAGGAGTGATTGATGATGAGTCTGACATTGATACCAGGGAAGAGGACGCTTTGGCAGCTGCTTTGCCAGTACCCTGAGCCTGGGTGAGAGAGGATGAGGAGGAGGAGGAGGGCTTGGTCATCCACTCTACCAAGTCTTCGGCATGATGTGGCTCAACATGTCCAGCTGCGGAAAAGAAGGACAAGCGTGTCCCATGGCCATGTGCTGATGACAATGCACCGCGTCCACGACCAGCACTGTTGCCCCCAGACACAGAGCCTGCTTGCCCTCTTTTATTGCCTCCTGACTGTCTGCCTCTCCTTGTTTGCCTTCCAGACATTCTAATAGATGGCCTGCAGGGAGATGGGAAAAAAGCAATAAGGGCTACCTTCAGGTGTCCTTCTCTGTCCCTTGAAACAAGGACTTGCACAGTGAAAGAAACTGACACTCTCCCTACCTACAGTTTTCTGTCCCTAGAAAAAATGTTTTTTTTAAGCACAATATAGCACAAGGAGAATTCACTCACTGTCCTTCCAGGTCCCTAGAAACAAGGACTTACACAGTGAAAGAAACTGACACTCTCCCTACCTACAGTTTTCTGTCCCTAGAAAAAATGTTTTTTTAAGCACAATATAGCACAAGGAGAATTCACTCACTGTCCTTCCAGGTCCCTAGAAACAAGGACTTGCACAGTGAAAGAAACTGACACTCTCCCTACCTACAGTTTTCTGTCCCTAGAAAAAATGTTTTTTTTAAGCACAATATAGCACAAGGAGAATTCACTCACTGTCCTTCCAGGTCCCTGGAAACAAGGACTTGCACAGTGAAAGAAACTGACACTCTCCCTACCTACAGTTTTCTGTCCCTAGAAAAAATGTTTTTTTTAAGCACAATATAGCACAAGGAGAATTCACTCACTGTCCTTCCAGGTCCCTAGAAACAAGGACTTGCACAGTGAAAGAAACTGACACTCTCCCTACCTACAGTTTTCTGTCCCTAGAAAAAATGTTTTTTTTAAGCACAATATAGCACAAGGAGAATTCACTCACTGTCCTTCCAGGTCCCTAGAAACAAGGACTTGCACAGTGAAAGAAACTGACACTCTCCCTACCTACAGTTTTCTGTCCCTAGAAAAAATGTTTTTTTTAAGCACAATATAGCACAAGGAGAATTCACTCACTGTCCTTCCAGGTCCCTGGAAACAAGGACTTGCACAGTGAAAGAAACTGACACTCTCCCTACCTACAGTTTTCTGTCCCTAGAAAAAATGTTTTTTTTAAGCACAATATAGCACAAGGAGAATTCACTCACTGTCCTTCCAGGTCCCTAGAAACAAGGACTTACACAGTGAAAGAAACTGACACTCTCCCTACCTACAGTTTTCTGTCCCTAGAAAAAATGTTTTTTTTAAGCACAATATAGCACAAGGAGAATTCACTCACTGTCCTTCCAGGTCCCTGGAAACAAGGACTTGCACAGTGAAAGAAACTGACACTCTCCCTACCTACAGTTTTCTGTCCCTAGAAAAAATGTTTTTTTTAAGCACAATATAGCACAAGGAGAATTCACTCACTGTCCTTCCAGGTCCCTAGAAACAAGGACTTACACAGTGAAAGAAACTGACACTCTCCCTACCTACAGTTTTCTGTCCCTAGAAAAAATGTTTTTTTTAAGCACAATATAGCACAAGGAGAATTCACTCACTGTCCTTCCAGGTCCCTAGAAACAAGGACTTGCACAGTGAAAGAAACTGACACTCTCCCTACCTACAGTTTTCTGTCCCTAGAAAAAATGTTTTTTTTAAGCACAATATAGCACAAGGAGAATTCACTCACTGTCCTTCCAGGTCCCTAGAAACAAGGACTTACACAGTGAAAGAAACTGACACTCTCCCTACCTACAGTTTTCTGTCCCTAGAAAAAATGTTTTTTTTAAGCACAATATAGCACAAGGAGAATTCACTCACTGTCCTTCCAGGTCCCTGGAAACAAGGACTTGCACAGTGAAAGAAACTGACACTCTCCCTACCTACAGTTTTCTGTCCCTAGAAAAAATGTTTTTTTTAAGCACAATATAGCACAAGGAGAATTCACTCACTGTCCTTCCAGGTCCCTAGAAACAAGGACTTACACAGTGAAAGAAACTGACACTCTCCCTACCTACAGTTTTCTGTCCCTAGAAAAAATGTTTTTTTTAAGCACAATATAGCACAAGGAGAATTCACTCACTGTCCTTCCAGGTCCCTAGAAACAAGGACTTGCACAGTGAAAGAAACTGACACTCTCCCTACCTACAGTTTTCTGTCCCTAGAAAAAATGTTTTTTTTAAGCACAATATAGCACAAGGAGAATTCACTCACTGTCCTTCCAGGTCCCTAGAAACAAGGACTTGCACAGTGAAAGAAACTGACACTCTCCCTACCTACAGTTTTCTGTCCCTAGAAAAAATGTTTTTTTTAAGCACAATATAGCACAAGGAGAATTCACTCACTGTCCTTCCAGGTCCCTAGAAACAAGGACTTACACAGTGAAAGAAACTGACACTCTCCCTACCTACAGTTTTCTGTCCCTAGAAAAAATGTTTTTTTTAAGCACAATATAGCACAAGGAGAATTCACTCACTGTCCTTCCAGGTCCCTAGAAACAAGGACTTGCACAGTGAAAGAAACTGACACTCTCCCTACCTACAGTTTTCTGTCCCTAGAAAAAAAGTTTTTTTTAAGCACAATATAGCACAAGGAGAATTCACTCACTGTCCTTCCAGGTCCCTAGAAACAAGGACTTACACAGTGAAAGAAACTGACACTCTCCCTACCTACAGTTTTCTGTCCCTAGAAAAAATGTTTTTTTTAAGCACAATATAGCACAAGGAGAATTCACTCACTGTCCTTCCAGGTCCCTAGAAACAAGGACTTGCACAGTGAAAGAAACTGACACTCTCCCTACCTACAGTTTTCTGTCCCTAGAAAAAATGTTTTTTTTAAGCACAATATAGCACAAGGAGAATTCACTCACTGTCCTTCCAGGTCCCTAGAAACAAGGACTTGCACAGTGAAAGAAACTGACACTCTCCCTACCTACAGTTTTCTGTCCCTAGAAAAAATGTTTTTTTTAAGCACAATATAGCACAAGGAGAATTCACTCACTGTCCTTCCAGGTCCCTAGAAACAAGGACTTGCACAGTGAAAGAAACTGACACTCTCCCTACCTACAGTTTTCTGTCCCTAGAAAAAATGTTTTTTTTAAGCACAATATAGCACAAGGAGAATTCACTCACTGTCCTTCCAGGTCCCTAGAAACAAGGACTTGCACAGTGAAAGAAACTGACACTCTCCCTACCTACAGTTTTCTGTCCCTAGAAAAAAAATTTTTTTAAGCACAATATAGCACAAGGAGAATTCACTCACTGTCCTTCCAGGTCCCTAGAAACAAGGACTTACACAGTGAAAGAAACTGACACTCTCCCTACCTACAGTTTTCTGTCCCTAGAAAAAATGTTTTTTTTAAGCACAATATAGCACAAGGAGAATTCACTCACTGTCCTTCCAGGTCCCTAGAAACAAGGACTTACACAGTGAAAGAAACTGACACTCTCCCTACCTACAGTTTTCTGTCCCTAGAAAAAATGTTTTTTTTAAGCACAATATAGCACAAGGAGAATTCACTCACTGTCCTTCCAGGTCCCTAGAAACAAGGACTTGCACAGTGAAAGAAACTGACACTCTCCCTACCTACAGTTTTCTGTCCCTAGAAAAAAAGTTTTTTTTAAGCACAATATAGCACAAGGAGAATTCACTCACTGTCCTTCCAGGTCCCTAGAAACAAGGACTTACACAGTGAAAGAAACTGACACTCTCCCTACCTACAGTTTTCTGTCCCTAGAAAAAATGTTTTTTTTAAGCACAATATAGCACAAGGAGAATTCACTCACTGTCCTTCCAGGTCCCTAGAAACAAGGACTTGCACAGTGAAAGAAACTGACACTCTCCCTACCTACAGTTTTCTGTCCCTAGAAAAAATGTTTTTTTTTAAGCACAATATAGCACAAGGAGAATTCACTCACTGTCCTTCCAGGTCCCTAGAAACAAGGACTTGCACAGTGAAAGAAACTGACACTCTCCCTACCTACAGTTTTCTGTCCCTAGAAAAAATGTTTTTTTTAAGCACAATATAGCACAAGGAGAATTCACTCACTGTCCTTCCAGGTCCCTAGAAACAAGGACTTGCACAGTGAAAGAAACTGACACTCTCCCTACCTACAGTTTTCTGTCCCTAGAAAAAATGTTTTTTTTAAGCACACTATAGCACAAGGAGAATTCACTCACTGTCCTTCCCAGTCCCTAGAAACAAGGACTTGCACAGTGAAAGAAACTGACACTCTCCCTACCTACAGTTTTCTGTCCCTAGAAAAAATGTTTTTTTTAAGCACAATATAGCACAAGGAGAATTCACTCACTGTCCTTCCAGGTCCCTAGAAACAAGGACTTGCACAGTGAAAGAAACTGACACTCTCCCTACCTACAGTTTTCTGTCCCTAGAAAAAATGTTTTTTTTAAGCACAATATAGCACAAGGAGAATTCACTCACTGTCCTTCCAGGTCCCTAGAAACAAGGACTTACACAGTGAAAGAAACTGACACTCTCCCTACCTACAGTTTTCTGTCCCTAGAAAAAATGTTTTTTTTAAGCACACTATAGCACAAGCACAAAACACACTGACACTCTCCCTACCTATCCTTCTCTTTCCCTAAACTAAAGGAATCCAGGTTAAGCAAGAAAGAAATAAAAGTCACTGTCCCTGCCTATGCTGCTCTATCCCTGCTCCGGAACACACTACACTAGGCCGCCGTGCTGGCGGCCTTTTATAGTGTGGGGCGTGTACTAAACACCCTCAGCAATAATTGGCCACAGGCATCCTGCCTGTGGCCAATCATTGCTCTCCTCGCTGCCGGCGCTGTGATTGGCCAAGCATGCGGGGTCACAGTGCATGCTTGGCCAATCACAGCGCCTGGATGACACTGCGATGGCGTAGTGCATTGTGGGCCGTTCGCGTCACTCGAATTTGGCGCGAACGGCCCAAATCGTTCGATCTTCGTCGAACGATCGAACAGCCGATGTTCGAGTCGAACGTATGTTCGATTCGAACACGAAGCTCATCCCTACTTCCCTGTCCTGGACACAAATTCACTGTCGATCCTCCACAGCCAGACGACCACTTCCCATAGGAATTAATCCTTCTGAAAAAACGAGACGCACTCTGTATCTTTCTCTGGATAGACTGACTTTATTGAAAAAACATTGTACTTTTTATACACATCCAATACTGCATTAACCTAAAATGAACAATGGTCCAGCTCCACCCACAACATAACCAGACCCAATACACATTATTTTGACACCTGTTAGGAGACAACAGGTTCTAATCCCCTTTTAGTTTAAATGACTAAATGAATTGTTAGGCTAGCTTTTGTCTCCCAATCAAAAGACTTTACACAATAGAAACCTAACGACCTTCAATACACATCTCACAATGAAAGGATTTGTAGCCTGTCTGTCTGAGTACAATCCACACAAGTATAGAATTAATTATCCCTATTCACACTAAAAGGGTCTTCAGACGCCCTTTTAGATTCATTTACATCACAACTGGCAGGTAACACATCTCTCAATTAACCTGTTGAGTTCAGAATAAAACAATCAGTACATATTGTGGACTAATATTACTATTTCAATTTCAAGCAATCCAAGCCATATTCTTAATGTCCATGGTTTCCTGGCTCACCCTGTGCCAAAGTGACCCCCCTGTCACACATCTCCCCTTTCGGCAGGAGACTAACACAGGGGGTGACCCCAGACGGGTTGACTCCGAAGTTAGTCCATAGGTCCATTCTTCTAATGCCAGTATCCACACAGTACCCCCAATAAATTGCTCCAAACAGAGCATTACTTACCCAGCCAACCTCTGCCTCTCTCAGAGAACATACCCGCCGCTGGGGAGAAGACAGGGTGACTGGGCTCAGTCCGTCATGCTGTTGGGGATCTGGGCCGACTGCCCAGCATCCCTGGGGTATACAAGTGGAGACTGAAGTCCCATCCACTTGTGGTAGGTGAAAATCCCCCAGTGCTTGCAAAGCAAGGCTGACATCCTCCTGTCTCAGTGTCAACCATTTTCTGGGGTTGGGTCAGTGAAGACCAAAGTCCCATCCAGTACCACAGGAACTCCCTCTTCTGTTAGTTGAGAGCAGAGGCCCGCGGAACTCTGCTCTGTTGCCAGCTCTTCCGCTGGGTTGCTGTGAGTGGAGAATGTAGTCCCATCCACCGATATCAGCTCAAGTTGCAGTTGTGTGCAGAGGCCAGTAGCATTCTGCCCTGCTGCCAGTGATTCAGCTGGGGGTAAAGGCTTTACCACCTCAGCTTGTTGCTGGAGAGAGGGGCCAACTGACCCGGCTCCCTGAAACTCCACAGTTGTTTCCGGTGCTGGGCAGAGGTTGCTATCACTCTGCCCTGTTGCCAGCACTTCTGCTGGGGACTCCACACCATCTGCTCTGGCTAACTGTTGGGGAGGGAAAAGGGCTGCTTCTCCTCCCTGCATCTCTGAAATTCCCTGGGAAAGAGGGACCATCACCTTCTCACCTCGGGCCTCCAAAACTGGCACGGGTGTAGAGCAGGGGTCTGCAGTACTTTGTCCTGCTGCCAGTACTTGAGCAGGCGATGCATAATCCATAACATCCGCTGAACAGTCCCTTAAGTCCATACCTTCTGTAATCTGTGGCTGGGGAGATGAGCCAACTGCCCTAGCTCCCTGGAACTCCATATCATCCATTTCGGCTTTAGGGCTAGAAATCTCCAGATGTTCCACTGCCGATTCTTCAGCCAGGCTAGCTCCCTGGAACTCCATATCATCCACTTCGGCTTTAGGGATTGCAAACTTCAGATTTTCCACTGCCGATTCTTCAGCCAGGCTAGCTCCCTGGAACTCCACATCATCCACTTCGGCTTTAGGGATAGCAATCTTCAGATTTTCCACTGCCGATTCTTCAGCCAGGATTTCATAGTTGTCAACTGGTATTTCCTGATAGTCCCAGGCAAAGGTAGCCCCACCCTGCTGCTGAGCAGATTCTAGCAGCTGTCTGTAGGTGATCTCCGATTGCCTTATTTCCGCCATTCTCCGCTCATGTTGTCACTCTAGTTCTCTCTTTTGTCGCTCTCGTTCTCTCTCTTGTCGCTCTAGTTCTCTCTTTTGTCGCTCCCGTTCTCTCTTTTGTCGCTGTAGTTTTTCTCTTGTCGCTCATCCTGCAGCTGGATGCCTCTAATGGCTTCCTGTATGGCGGTCTCTGATGGGTTAGCACCATATAATGCCAAGCGCTCTTGAACTCGTTGCTGAAACAAGTCTTCAACTGACCGGGGTCCTGCATCACCATCCCTCTGATCCATCTCGGCCAGCTCCCTGATCAAGGTGGCCCCGTTCTTTGTCCCACTGGTCCCTCCACGGCTCTCAAGTAGGTCCTTCAGTGTGGCTTTCCTGCAGGCTGCATAGCTGGTCATTCACTGTGGTAGCTTGGAGTGTCCCAGGAACTGGAGGGAAAATCCCGCTGCTGCCAACCAATGTAACGACACCCCAAATACGAAAGGGGGGAACGCCGTTTAGATATCTTTCCTCTCCTGGACACAAATTCACTGTCGATCCTCCACAGCCAGACGACCACTTCCCATAGGAATTAATCCTTCTGAAAGAACGAGACGCACTCTGTATCTTTCTCTGGATAGACTGACTTTATTGAAAAAACATTGTACTTTTTATACACATCCAATACTGCATTAACCTAAAATGAACAACAGGAGACAACAGGTTATAATCCCCTTTTAGTTTAAATGACTAAATGACTTGTTAGGCTAGCTTTTGTCTCCCAATCAAAAGACTTTACACAATAGAAACCTAACGACCTTCAATACACATCTCACAATGAAAGGATTTGTAGCCTGTCTGTCTGAGTACAATCCACACAAGTATAGAATTAATTATCCCTATTCACACTAAAAGGGTCTTCAGACACCCTTTTAGATTCATTTACATCACAACTGGCAGGTAACACATCTCTCAATTAACCTGTTGAGTTCAGAATAAAACAATCAGTACATATTGTGGACCAATATTACTATTTCAATTTCAAGCAATCCAAGCCATATTCTTAATGTCCATGGTTTCCTGGCTCACCCTGTGTCCAAAGTGACCCCCCTGTCACAAATGGTTTTCAAATTTTTTTTACAAATAAATATGTGAAAAGTGTGGGGTACATTTGTATTCAGCCCCCCTGAGTCAATACTTTGTAGAATAACCTCTCTCTGCAATTACAGCTGCAAGTCTTTTTGGGGATGTCTCTACCAGCTTTGCACATCTAGAGAGTGACATTTTCGCCCATTCTTCAGCTCAAACTATGTCAGATTGGATGGAGAGCGTCTGTGAACAGCAATTTTTAGGTCTTGCCACAGATTCTCAATTGGATTTAGGCCTAGACTTTGGCTAGGCCATTCTAACACATGAATATGCTTTGATCTAAACCATTCCATTGTAGCTCTGGCTGTATGTTTAGGGTCGTTGTCCTGCTGAAGAGTGAACCTCCACCCCAGTCTCAAGTCTTTTGCAGACTCTAAAGCCCTGTACACACAATCAGATTTCCTATGGATTCTAATCCGATGGATTTTTCCATCGGAAATCCGATGAAGCTGACTTACATCAGTCTTGCCTACACACCATCAGTCAAAAATCCGACCGTCCCTAATGCTGTGACGTAAAACACTCCGATAAGCCGAGAAAACTGAAGTTCAATGCTTCTGAGCATGCGTCGACTTGATTCTGAGCATGCGTGGGTTTTTTGTCCAATGGAGTTCCACACAGACGATCGGAATTTGCTAACGTTTTTTTTCCAATCGGATAAATTTAAAACATGTTCTATTTTTTCCCACCGATGGAAAAAAGACCGATGGGGCCCATACACGATCGGTTTGTCCGATGAGAAAAGTCCATCGGACTGTTTTCATCGGTAAAGCCGATCGTGTGTACGCGGCATAACAGGTTTTCTTTTAAGATTGCCCTGCATTTGGCTCCATCCCTTTTTCCATCAAGTCTGACCAGCTTCCCTGTCCCTCCTGAAGAAAAGCATCCCCACAACATGATGCTGCCACCACCATGTTTCACGGTGGGGATGGTGTGTTCAGGGTGATGTGCAGTGTTAGATTTCCACCACACATAGCAATTTGCTTTTAGGTCAAAAAGTTACATTTTGGTCTCATCTGATCAGAGCACCTTCTTCCACATGTTTGCTGTGTTCTCGCAAACTGCCAACAGGACTTCTTTTGACTTTCTTTCAACAATGGCTTTCTTCTTGCCACTCTTCCATAAAGGCCAGATTTGTGGAGGGCACGACTAATAGTTGTCCTGTGGACAGATTCTTCCACCTGAGCTGTGGATCTCTGAAGCTCCTCCAGAGTTACCATGGGCCTCTTGGCTGCTTCTCTGATTAATGCTCCCCTTGCCTGGCCTGTCAGTTTAGGTGGACGTCCATGTCTTGGTAGGTTTGTAGTTGTGCCATACTCTTTCTATTTTTTGAAGATGGGTTGAACAGTGCTCCGTGAGATGTTTAAAGCTTGGGATATTTTTTTATAACCTAACCCTGCTTTAAACTTTTCCACAACTTTATCTCTGACCTGTCTGGTGTGTTCCTTGGCCTTCATGATGCTGTTTGTTCACTAAGGTTCTCTAACACACCTCTGAGGGCTTCACATAACAGATGTATTTATACTGAGATTAAATTGCACACAGGTGGACTCTATTTACTAATTAGGTGACTTCTGACGGCAATTGGTTCCACTAGATTTTAGTTAGGGGTATCAGAGTAAAGGGGGCTAAATACAAATGCACGCCACACTTTTCAGATATTTATTTGTAAATAAAAATGAAAACCATTTTTCTTCCACTGCACAATTATGTGCTACTTTGTGTTGGTCTATCACATAAAATCCCAATAAAATACATTTATGTTTTTGGTTGTAACATGACAAAATGTGGAAAATTTTAAGGGGTATGAATACTTTTTCAAGGCACTGTACCTCCTTAAACCAAGTGGGGTTGATTTACTAAAACTATAGAGTGTGAAATCTGGTGCAGCTGTGCATGGTAGCCAATCAGCATCTAACTTCAGCTTATTCAATTAGGTTTTGACAATAAAACCTGCAAGCTAAAAGGTTTCTATGCAGAGTTGCTCCATAGTTACATAGTAGGTAAGGTTGAATAAAGACAATAGTCCATCCAGTTCAACCTGTGTAGGTGTACATGTGTCAGTGTCGATAATCATTTCCCATATCTCTGTATGTTGTGTTCACTAAGATGCACCTTCAAGAGTCTTTTTCCTACCTACACAGGGATTACCTGTATATCGCTATCATATCTCCTCTCAAGCGTCTTTTCTCCAGGGAGAAAAAATCTAGCGCTTGTAGCAGTGGCAGCTGGTGCTATATTTTTGGTGGCGGGGCGGCAAACAATCTAAAAGCCACAAAGCCACCCCCCCCATTGGTCGGATGGATCTCCCGCACCCCCCCACTCTGTCGGTCGGTCACCAGCCCCACACTTACCCCATCTAGGTCGCGGGCAATGCTTCCTCTGGGCGGCGAGCGACGTATCCTCCTCTCCGGCTTCACGGCAGCTTCCCCTGCGTCTCCTCCTCCTCCTCTACCTCTTCTCCTCCAATACGAACGCTTCTCCTCTCGGCCAATCGGGTCTCAGGAGCTACTTCCTGATTTTCCTGGTTGGCCAGGAGGAGAATCAGGAAGACAATAGCGAATATTAATTCGCTATTGTCATACAACTGGTTGGGCTCAGGGTGCACTGACTGCTCTGCACCCCGAACACTTCTCATTTTGAAGCCAATTAGAGCCAACTCCATTGGAATCCATGCGTCCGGCGCCCTGCATGTAGATTAGGGGCTGGGAGCATGGATTAGGGGGACGGCGCCCCTGCGCCCCGTATGGGTGGGCCATACTGGCTTCTACTCGCTCCTCATAATTGAAGTCCTCCAGTCCCCTTATTAATTTTGTTGCCCTTCTCTGGACTCTCTCCAGCGCATCCTTCCTGAGGACTGGTGACCAGAACTGGACAGAATACTCCAGATGTGGCCTAACCAGGGATTTATAAAGTAGCAGGAATATACAGTAGTTTTATCTCTGGAGTAAATTCCCTTTTTTATGCATGCTAATATTCTGCTGGCTTTGCTAGCTGCAGCTTGGCATTGAATGCTATTGCTTCCTCAGGAGAACCTCAAGGCATCATAATCTAAAATAATAAAAATTATTTTAGATTATGACGCCTTGATGTCCTCCTGAGGAAGCAGGATGTTTTCTGGGTGAAACGCGTAGAGAAAAGCAACAAGGTGGAAGAGAACCCACGTGACCAATCATTGCATTACATGTATTTAGTCTTTGGGAAGTCCCCAATATAAAATTGAGTTTTTATATAATTTAGGCTGGGTTCACACTTATGCGATGCCAGATTCATGCGGCATTACTGTGCACATCACATGCGATGTTTGTGTAATACGAATTCAACCATACAGTTTGTATGGCTGAAATCGCATCGCATTCGCACCAAAATGGTGCAGGACTCTTTTTTTTGGTCCGCATTGGAATCGAATCACCTGGGTGTTCAGACCCAGGTGATCCGATTCCACAGTCTGCAGTGCGTTCTGGGAACCGATTTGTGGTTGTCATTAACTTTCTATTGACACCCGCATCGGTTCACAGATGTCAGTGTGAACTGCCTGCCAGTCAGATGCGATGAGGGAATCCGCACAGGAATCGCACTGGTTCCCGAATCACACCAACTTAATCTTTATGTATCTATGTATTTTGTCAATTAAATTATTTTGTCGTCCCCATGTACCAAAGAATGTCCACAGTGTCCGCCATTTTCTCCTCTCCCTACCTTCATAGGGGTGAGGATTTCTCTGTTTAGATGAAGGCTTTGTCAGCGGAAGTACTGTGATCTCTGTGAGAGGTAATAAATACCCGGAAGGGTTACACTGGCACATACTGAGTATGCTGCACATAGTATTGTATAAGAATGCAGGAGATGAACTGTAAGGCTGGGTTCACACTTGTGCGGTGCGAATTCCAGCTCTCTTATCTCTGCAAAAAGATAAGAGAACTGTTCAGCAGATCATCTCCGTTTTTAGCTGCGAATTTGGTGACCTGGGAGAGCGGGGGAGGGGGGGGAAGTGTAGTGAGTAGAAGGAGAGAAATTCTGATGAGAACTGAACACATCTGCGAATCAGATGCGTGCCCATAGAAGATAATGGGCCTGAATTCGCACCTGAGCCGCACCGCAATGCCTAGAAAACGCACACGTTTTTTGGGCAATGCGCAGTGCGAATACATCGCACATATGTGAACCAGCCTCATTAAAATCAATGTATTTTATAATGTTATGCAAATTGGATGCGGTTTAAGCCGCAACCAATTTGCATAGGTGTGAACGGGGCCTTAGATCTTATCGCATTGGTACCGTACCCCGGCTGTCTTAAGTAGATGTTATCCAGATATATCAGATAAGTGCTGGCGGTGCGGGGGAAAAGGAGGGACGATAATACACATCTTCTGGATCTGTCCCAGAATACAGAGTTTCTGGAAGGAGGTTCAGGAAATTGTGCAAAAGTGTAGAGAGGAGGAGCTGCCGGAGGATCTGACTTTTTTCCTGTTACAGGACTCGGACACTGTGGTGAAACGGTATAGGAGGTCGATCCTCTGCCACCTCCTGAATGCGGCAAGAGCCTGTATTCCAGCAATGTGGAAGCAGACCCAGCCTCCATCAGTAGGGATGTGGCTTAAGCGAGTAGAAGACTACTAAACTAAACGGGGAGTTTACCTTGAAACAGCTATGAGTAAGCATCTTATGATGTGAAACGCGTTAGCCAGTCCCTGTGTTAAATTTTTGGTGTTTTTGCTGTATTTGTGGATTTTATGGAATAAACCAGCATCTTTTGCAGAGTGCGGCAGTCCAGGATTCCTTGGGTACACAAATGACTAAAGGTTCATGAGTTGAAGTAACATGAGTAAGGTGGTGATTTAGAGTACATAAGTATATAGAATGTACCTTGTGATATCTGTTTTTGCTTTCTGTTTGTTTCAAAACAAAATAAAAGGATAAAGACTAATATTTTTTTTGATTACAGGTCCTCTTTAATGTACTGTTTTGTATCCATATGACTGTTGAATCATGAAATTATCCTCTTATCATCCTGTATAAATCACATATTATTTTCACCTACACTGTGCAGAGTCTTGAAGGATTCTAAACTGACGTGGCTGTTTTCAGTTTCTCAGGATCCCAGTTGGGATAAATAAACTCAAACCATTTCATCTACTCAAACCATCATCTGCGTTCAGAGACGCCTAGGGAATTGGCCGATTTTATGATGTCGCTACAAAGCTAATTAAATTGTTTTTCATTTTTATTTTTGTGTCCCTGAGGGCTGCTTCTCGCTCTTTACTGGCAAATGTTATCATCATCTATGTGAATTTTTTATTGATTTCTATTACTAAATTGTGCTAGGAGCCTCAGAGGAGCATGTGGTGGTTTTCAGGTCCTGCAGTATGTGACGGAGCGCAGGGTCTGCAGTGTGTGACGGAGTGCAGGGTCTGCAGTGTGTGACGGAGCGCGGGGTCTGCAGTGTGTGACGGAGTGCAGGTTCTGCAGTATGTGACGGAGCGCAGGGTCTGCAGTATGTGACGGAGCGCAGGGTCTCAGGGTCTGCAGTATGTGACGGAGCGCAGGGTCTCAGGTTCTGCAGTATGTGACGGAGCGCAGGGTCTGCAGTATGTGACGGAGCGCAGGGTCTCATGGTCTGCAGTATGTGACGGAGCGCAGGGTCTCAGGGTCTGCAGTATGTGACGGAGCGCAGGCTCTGCAGTATGTGACGGAGCGCAGGGTCTCATGGTCTGCAGTATGTGACGGAGCGCAGGGTCTCAGGGTCTGCAGTATGTGACGGAGCGCAGTGTCTCAGGGTCTGCAGTATGTGACGGAGCGCAGGCTCTGCAGTATGTGACGGAGCGCAGGGTCTGCAGTATGTAACGGAGCGCAGGGTCTGCAGTATGTAACGGAGCGCAGGGTCTGCAGTGTGTGACGGAGCGCGGGGTCTGCAGTGTGTGTGACGGAGCGCAGGTTCTGCAGTATGTGACGGAGCGCAGGGTCTGCAGTATGTGACGGAGCGCAGGGTCTCAGGGTCTGCAGTATTTGACGGAGCGCAGGGTCTCAGGTTCTGCAGTATGTGATGGAGCGCAGGGTCTGCAGTATGTGATGGAGCGCAGGGTCTGCAGTATGTGACGGAGCGCAGGGTCTCAGGGTCTGCAGTATGTGATGGAGCGCAGGGTCTCAGGTTCTGCAGTATGTGACGGAGCGCAGGGTCTGCAGTATGTGACGGAGCGCAGGGTCTGCAGTATGTGATGGAGCGCAGGGTCTGCAGTATGTGACGGAGCGCAGGGTCTGCAGTATGTGACGGAGCGCAGGGTCTCAGGTTCTGCAGTATGTGACGGAGCGCAGGGTCTGCAGTATGTGACTGAGCGCAGGGTCTGCAGTATGTGACGGAGCGCAGGGTCTGCAGTAGTGATGAGCTGAACACCCCCGGGTTCGGTTCGCACCAGAACCCGCGAACGGACCGAAAGTTCGCACGAACTTTAGAACCCTATTAAATACAATGGATGCGAACGTTCGAAATCTAAAGTGCTAATTATGACGACTATTATGCATGTTATTGTCCTAAAAAGGGTTTGGGAACCCGGGTTCTGCACCAGGGGACATGTATCAATGCAAAAAGAAGTTTTAAAAACAACCGTTTTTCTGGAGCAGTCATTTTAATGATGCATAAAGTGAAAAAAAAAAAGTCAAATATTCCTTTAAATATCGTACCTGGGGGGTGTCTAAAGTATGCCTGTGAAGTGCCGCGTGTTTCCCGTGTTTAGAACTGTCCCTGCACAAAAGTACATTTCTAAAGGAAAAAAAGCCATTTAAAACTGCTTGCGGCTTTAATGTAATGTCTGGTCCCGGTAATATGGATGAAAATCTTCAAGAAAAATGGCATAGCTACCCCATCACACACCCCCCCCCCCTACCCCAGCCCATTACCAGCCCCTTTGGGTCTTGTATGGCTATTAAGGGGAACCCCGCACACAAAATAAAAAAGGCCCTATATACTCTGAACAGCCGTATACAGGCGGTGCATACAAGACAGGGACTGTAGGTTTGTTCTTATGTAGAATCTGTTTGTAATTTTGAACAGGTACATTGTTTAAGTGTAGCTCCAGGCAAAAAATCTATTTTTAAGCTTTTTGGAAAACATAGGGAAGGGTTATCACCCCTGTAACATTTGTTTTGCTGTCTGTGCAGTGTGCACCTGTTCAGAACAGTTCACCTCACTTTCCGTCCTAAAGACAAATGTTTTTTGAAAATTTGGGGTTTTTATTGAAACAAGAATTGGTGATAAAGCATCAGTGGAGAGGAGACACTTTTTTTCCCATATTAACTCTTACAGGAGAGAATTTGCCTTCCTAGGGGTAGATTTCCTCTCACTTCCTGTTGTATCCTTCCGTTTGCAAGGAGGAGTCGTTTGTAAGTTGGATGTTTGAAAGTAGGGGCCTGCCGTATATACTCAGCTGAAATTTGCCCCTTACATGTTGGTGTTGCCACAACACTGTGAGCCCTCACAGTTACTCTTGGTGGGCGCATGAAGGGGCCCTGCTGTGAATTATTAGATCAAGAATTGTAATTGCATGCCCCTGTTGAACAGGAGCTGAAAAATTGGGCCTTTGGTGGTGGTGGTGTTGACACAACACTGTAAGGCCTCACAGTTAGTCTTGGTGGGCGCAGGAATGGGCCCTGATGTGAATTATTAGATCAAGAATTGTAATTACATGCCCCTGTTAAACAGGGGCAGAAAAATTGGGCCTTAGGCACTGGTGCCACAACACTGCAGCCCCTCACAGAAACTGTACTTGGAGCACAGCAATGAGCCCTGTTGCAAAGTATTGCATCAAAAATTGTAATTACACGCCCCTGTTAAACAGGGGCTGAAAAATTGGGCCTTAGCCACTGGTGCTGGTGCCATGACACTGCAACCACTCTCAGATACTCTAGTTGGAGTGCAGGAATGAGCCCTGCTGCAAAGCATTGCATAAAAAATTGTAATAACACACCCCTGTTAAACAGGGGCTGAAAAATTGGGCCTTAGCCACTGGTGGCGGCACCCAGAAACAAAAATGTTCTTCCAAGCTATCATCATCAATCGGATCATTGAGGAGGAGGAGGATAGTCAGTCAACATAACAGGACAGTCTCTCAGCATCAGCATCAGTCTTGAAGGGATGTGACATTTGAAAATAAATTAGTCTGTTATATCAGCTTCAGGTGTTTGGTAGCTGGTGGTGATCCAAGACTGGTTCATCTTTATGAAGGTCAGTCGATCAACAGAGTCGGTGGACAGGCGCACCCTGTGATCCGTGACAAATCCTCCAGCAGCACTGAATGTGCGTTCTGAAAGAACGCTGGATGCAGGACAGGCCAGTAGCTCAATTGCATACTGTGCAAGCTCTGGCCAGTGATCCATCCTCAAGACCCAGTAAGCCAGAGGATTTTCGGTGGGGAAGGTGTCCAAGTCTGACCTTGCCCCTAGGTATTCCTGCACCATGTATATCAGACGCTGGCGATGGTTGCTGGAACCGATCATACCTTGGGGCTGCGGACTAAAGAATTGTCTGAACGCATCGGTCAGACGGCCACCTTCCCCACCGCTCCTTCTTTGACTGACCGAAGCCTCAGCAACTCGTTGTCCAGGACCAGGAGTTTGTAACCTCCCAGTCTCTGGGAACGCGTTGCACAGACCTTTCTGCAAGGCCTCCCGGAGTTGTCTCATCCTCTGCTCCCTCTGCGACGGTAAGATAAGGTCCGCAACCTTACCCTTGTATCGTGGATCAAGGAGAGTGGCCAGCCAGTAATGGTCCCTCTCCTTGATCCGAAGAATACGAGGATCCTTCCGCAGACTTTGCAGGATCAGGGAGGCCATGCAGCGTAGGTTAGCTGAGGCATTCGGTCCGGAGTCCTCTGGGTCACTAAGGACGACATGATCCGCAGCCACCTCCTCCCAGCCACGTACAAGTCCACTGGTTTCTTGGGACTGTAAATCATCCCTAAAAGACTGCTGCTGATGATGCTGAGTGCCAGGCTCTACCTCCATGCTGACACAATCCTCCTCCTCCTCCTCCTCTTCTTCCTGTGCAATGGGTGGGACAGAAGGAACACTGTCTGGGTAAAGGGGGCCTTGAGAGGCAAGGAAGTCCTCCTCTTCCTGCCTCTGTTCTGCCTCAAGTGCCCTGTCCATTATTCCACGCAGCGTATGTTCCAACAGGTGGACAAGAGGTACAGTGTCACTGATGCATGCACTGTCACTGCTCACCATCCTCGTGGCCTCCTCAAATGGTGCCAGGACAGTGCATGCATCCCTGATCATGCCCCACTGGCGTGGTGAAAAAAAACCGAGCTCCCCTGACCCTGTCCTGGTGCCGTAGTCGCACAGGTACTCATTGATGGCCCTCTGCTGCGCGTGCAGCCGCTGCAGCATGGCCAACGTTGAGTTCCACCTGGTGGGCATGTCACATATAAGGCGGTTCTTGGGCAGGTTCAACTCCTTTTGCAGCTCAGCCAGGCGAGCACTGGCATTATAAGATCTGCGGAAATGCACACAGACTTTCCTGGCCTGCCTCAGGACATCCTGTAAGCCCGGGTACCTGCCCAAGAACCGCTGCACCACCAGGTTAAGGACGTGAGCCACACAGGGCACATGGGTCAGTTGTCCCTGTCGGAGAGCGGAGAGGAGGTTGGTGCCATTGTCGCAAACTACCATTCCTGGCTTAAGCTGGCGTGGCGTCAACCACCTCTCGGCCTGCCCCTGCAGAGCAGACAGAACCTCTGCCCCAGTGTGGCTCCTGTCCCCCAAACACACCAGCGCAAGCACGGCATGGCATCTTTTTGCCTGCGTACTTGCGTAGCCCCTTGAACGCCTACGGAGCACCGCTGGTTCCGAGGACAAAGCACAGGAAGAGGCCACGGAGGAAGAAGAAGAGGAGGGGGTGGAGGACAGAGGTGTGTCACAACCAGTAGTAGCATTTTGGAGGCGTGGCGGTGGAACAACCTCCAACACTACTGCACCTTGTCCTGCATCCTTCCCAGCTGCCAAAAGAGTGACCCAATGGGCCGTGAAAGAAAGGTAACGTCCCTGTCCATGCCTGCTGGACCATGAGTCAGCGGTAATATGCACTTTACCGCTGACCGCCCTGTCCAGCGAGGCCAAGACATTGCCTTCCACATGCCGGTAGAGAGCCGGAATCGCCTTCCTTGAGAAAAAGTGGCGTTTGGGAACCTGCCACTGAGGAACCGCACATTGCACAAACTCACGGAAAGGGGCCGAGTCTACCAACTGAAAAGGCAGCAGTTGAAGCGCTAGCAATTTAGCCAAGCTAGCATTCAACCGCTGGGCATGTGGATGGCTGGGAGTGAACTTCTTTTGACGGTCCAGCAGCTGGGGCAGGGAAATTTGCCTGCTAGAATCGGACGTCGGTGTACTGCTAGCAGAGTGCCCGCAAGTACTTGGCTGTGACACACCTAATTCTACACCTTCATTCCTCTCAGAGCAGGTTTCAGAGAGGACTGCAGGTATAGTGGGGTTGGAGATCCCAGCTGATGCAGTGCAAGAAGAGGTCAGCTTTGTTCTTTGGTGTGGGTCTTTAAGGTAGACTTGCCAACGAGCTGCATGGCAGGTCAACATATGTCTGGTCAAGCATGTGGTGCCCAAGCGGGTGATGTTTTGGCCACGCGATATACGCTTGAGACATATGTTGCAAACAGCAGCTGTGCGATCTGATGCACTCGACTCAAAAAAGGCCCACACCAAAGAACTTTTTGAATAACAGGCAGAGGCAGCGCCCTGCACAGGCGGAGCTCTGCGGTGTGATTCCGTCGGTGTGCTGCCCTTACGTTGGCCCCCCGAGGGCATCCTGCCTCGTTGGAGATGTGCCTCCTCCTCCTCCTCTCTCCTATTAGGCACCCACGTGGAGTCAGTGACCTCATCATCCCCTCCCTCCTCATCACTGGAGCCAATCTGGCAGTATGCTGCAGCTGCTGGAACATGACTGCCAGATTGGTGTCCTTCTTGAGCATCCCCTCTCTCTGCTCTCACGCTACTGCCTTCCTCTAGCTGGGTATCATCATCAGACCCTTCGAAACGCTGGGCATCCTCCTGGAGCATGTACCCAACACTGTGCTCAAACAGTTTGGGGGACTCCTCAGGAGGACATGGTTGGTCTAGGGAAGGAGTGACTGATGATGACATTGATACGAGGGAAGAGGACGCTTTGGCAGCTGCTTTGCCAGTACCCTGAGCCTGGGTGAGAGAGGATGAGGAGGATGAGGAGGGCTTGGTCATCCACTCTACCAAGTCTTCGGCATGATGCGGCTCAACACGTCCAGCTGCCGAAAAGAAGGACAAGCGTGTCCCATGGCCACGTGCTGATGGCGATGCACTGCGTCCACGACCAGCACTGTTGTCTCTAGACACAGAGCCTGCTTGCCCTCTTTTATTGGCTCCTGACTGTCTGCCTCTCCTTGTTTGCCTTCCAGACATTCTAATGGCCTGCAGGGAAATGGGAAAAGCAGCAATACAGGCTAAGTTCAGGTGTAATATGGTCAGGAGGCACACTCCGCCCGCTGTAAGTGCCGCAAAATCCTGTTGGTGTAACACACCAGGAAAGAGCAGCAATACAGGCTAAGTTCAGGTGTAATATGGTCAGGAGGCACACTCCGCCCGCTGTAAGTGCCGCAAAATCCTGTTGGTGTAACACACCAGGAAAAAGCAGCAATACAGGCTAAGTTCAGGTGTAATATGGTCAGGAGGCACACTCCGCCCGCTGTAAGTGCCGCAAAATCCTGTTGGTGTAACACACCAGGAAAAAGCAGCAATACAGGCTAAGTTAAGGTGTAATATGGTCAGGAGGCACACTCCGCCCGCTGTAAGTGCCGCAAAATCCTGTTGGTGTAACACACCAGGAAAAAGCAGCAATACAAGCTAAGTTCAGGTGTAATATGGTCAGGAGGCACACTCCGCCCGCTGTAAGTGCCGCAAAATCCTGTTGGTGTAACACACCAGGAAAAAGCAGCAATACAGGCTAAGTTCAGGTGTAATATGGTCAGGAGGCACACTCCGCCCGCTGTAAGTGCCGCAAAATCCTGTTGGTGTAACACACCAGGAAAAAGCAGCAATACAGGCTAAGTTAAGGTGTAATATGGTCAGGAGGCACACTCCGCCCGCTGTAAGTGCCGCAAAATCCTGTTGGTGTAACACACCAGGAAAAAGCAGCAATACGGGCTAACTTCAGGTGTATAATGTGCAGGAGGCTTAGCAACAATGACACTGACACTGTCCCCTGCCTATCCTTCTCTCTCCCTGCACACAAGGTTTATCAAAGTATATGTCACTGACACTCTCCCTGCCTATCCTTCTCTCTCCCTGCACACAAGGTTTAGCAAAGAATATGACACTGACACTGTCCCCTGCCTATCCTTCTCTCTCCCTGCACACAAGGTTTATCAAAGTATATGACACTGACACTCTCCCTGCCTATCCTTCTCTCTCCCTACACACAAGGTTTAGCAAAGAATATGACACTGACACTCTCCCTGCCTATCCTTCTCTCTCCCTACACACAAGGTTTAGCAAAGAATAGATTTGACAAGATTTGACACTGTCCCTGCCTATCCTTCACTTTCCCTGCTCCGGAACACACTACACGAGGCCGCCGCGCTGGCAGCCTTTTATAGTGTGGGGCGTGTACTAAACCCCCTCAGCTATAATTGGCCACAGACATCCTGCCTGTGGCCAATCATTGCTCTCCTCGCTGCCGGCTCTGTGATTGGCCAAGCATGCAGGGTCACAGTGCATGCTTGGCCAATCACAGCGCTGGGATTACACTGCGATGGCGCAGTGTATTGTGGGCCGTTCGCGTCACTCGAATTTGGCGCGAACGGCCCAAATCGTTCGTTGTTCGCCGAACGCGCGAACAGCCGATGTTCGAGTCGAACCTATGTTCGACTCGAACACCGAGCTCATCCCTAGTCTGCAGTATGTGACGGAGTGCAGGGTCTGCAGTATGTGACAGAGCCCAGGGTCTGCAGTATGTGACAGAGCCCAGGGTCTGCAGTATGTGACGGAGCGCAGGGTCTTCAGTATGTGACGGAGCGCAGGGTCTTCAGTATGTGACGGAGCGCAGGGTCTTCAGTATGTGAAGGAGCGCAGGGTCTGCAGTATGTGACGGAGCGCAGGGTCTTCAGTATGTGACGGAGCGCAAGGTCTTCAGTATGTGACAGAGCGCAGGGTCTGCAGTATGTGACAGAGCGCAGGGTCTGCAGTATGTGACGGAGCACAGGGTCTTCAGTATGTGACGGAGCGCAGGGTCTGCAGTATGTGACGGAGCGCAGGGTCTGCAGTATGTGACGGAGCGCAGGGTCTGCAGTATGTGACGGAGCGCAGGGTCTGCAGTATGTGACGGAGCGCAAGGTCTTCAGTATGTGACAGAGCGCAGGGTCTGCAGTATGTGACGGAGCGCAGGGTCTTCAGTATGTGACGGAGCGCAGGGTCTGCAGTATGTGACGGAGCGCAGGGTCTGCAGTATGTGACGGAGCGCAGGGTCTGCAGCATGTGATGGAGCGCAGGGTCTTCAGTATGTGACAGAGCGCAGGGTCTTCAGTATGTGACGGAGCGCATGGTCTGCAGCATATGACGGAGCGCAGGGTCCTCAGTATGTGACGGAGCGCAGGGTCTTCAGTATGTGACGGAGCGCAGGGTCTGCAGCATGTGACGGAGCGCAGGGTCTGCAGTATGTGACGGAGCGCAGGGTCTGCAGTATGTGACGGAGCGCAGGGTCTGCAGTATGTGACGGAGCGCAAGGTCTTCAGTATGTGACAGAGCGCAGGGTCTGCAGTATGTGACGGAGCGCAGGGTCTTCAGTATGTGACGGAGCGCAGGGTCTGCAGTATGTGACGGAGCGCAGGGTCTGCAGTATGTGACGGAGCGCAGGGTCTGCAGCATGTGATGGAGCGCAGGGTCTTCAGTATGTGACAGAGCGCAGGGTCTTCAGTATGTGACGGAGCGCATGGTCTGCAGCATATGACGGAGCGCAGGGTCCTCAGTATGTGACGGAGCGCAGGGTCTTCAGTATGTGACGGAGCGCAGGGTCTGCAGCATGTGACGGAGCGCAGGGTCTGCAGTATGTGACGTAGCGCAGGGTCTGCAGTGTGTGACGTAGTGCAGGGTCTGCAGTATCTGATGTAGTGCAGGGTCTGCAATGTGTGACAGAGCGCAGGGTCTTCAGTATGTATCACGGCTGCCTGAATATAGTACATGGTGGAGATTCCTCTATCCACACTGTTAACACATGAATGGAGGAATCAGTTGCTTTTATCTCATTTAGCCAGCAGGCTGAATGAGAGAAATGTATCCATGTATGGGCAGCTTTACAGATGTGGTAGTGACGTTCTTAATAGAATCACCTACAACGTATCATCAAAGCCACATAGACAGATAAACCTTCAGTCTTAGCAAACTCATTTCTTTCATTTATTTTCTTCAAATGTGTGAACATATTTTTTTAGGAGTCTGTAATATTATTAATTGTATGAATATTCATTGATATTCTACTTTGAAATGATTAGAGAAACAAATTGAATTAAAGACGACAGACCGAATGTAACCTCCAAGGCATCTTCCCTGGCAGTACATTTCTTTTTCCACGATTCCAGGATTTATAAATAGAGATATAGTGAGAATAACATGTTTTATATTTGGTTGTATGAAGTTCTCATGGGGAGTTTGCATGCCGAGACCCATAATAGCTGTGAGCATCAACAATGAAATCCGTCCAATGGGCAGCACTATGGGCAGCACTATGGGCAGCCGTATGGGCAGCATAAAATATGTGTGTAGGAGGACTCTTGTCATGTGGTGAAGACACCCAATGGGTTAGTAGTATGAGCAGCATACAATATGTACAGTATGTAAGAGAACTCTGGTCATGTTGCTAGGACAACCAATAGGACAGCATGGTGGACAGAATACAATATATATGTAGAAGCAGTATGGATAGTGTACATTATCTATGTAAGACTCGAGAGCAGCGGGCACGTGGTCAGGATGTCCAATGGGCCACCAGCGTGAACAGCATACAATTTGTATGTAGGAAAGCTCCACACATATGGTGAGGGTGTCCAGCAGTGTGGACATAGTACAATAAGTATGCAGGCATCTAGTGAGGGCATCCAATGGGCCAACAGTGGGCAGAAACAGGGCCACCATCAGGAATTTTGGGGCCCCTTACACAGCTTCAGGCATGGGCCCCCTGGAGCAGAGGAAAATGGGGGGGGCAAATTGAGGAGCGGGGGGGCTGCAGCGAATTGGGAAGCGGGGGGTGCCACGAATTGAGAAGCGGGGGGTGCTGGTGCTGCCGCCGCAAATTGTTGGGGTCAAGGGGGTGGGCTTTGGGTGCTGACAAACAAAAGAACCGAAAAAAAAGGGGGGTTGCCATCCGGGGCCTCTGGGGCACCTCTGGGCCCCTTACAAAAAAATAATAAAATAAAACAAAATTACAAAAAAAAAATTTTTTATAAAAAAAAAGATACAAATTGATTTTTTTTTTAAAAAAAGGGGGGGTTGCAATCCGGGGCCCTGGGGACTTTCGGGCTTCTGGGGACCTCTGGGCCCCTTCCAAAAATAATAAAAATAATAAAAAAATATATATATATATTTTATAAAAAAAAGGGGTGGGGGTTGCCATCTGGGGACCTCTGGGCCCCTTACGAAATCTAAAAAAAAAATGAAAAAAAAATGGGGGTTGCCTTCCGGGCCCCTTACAAGTGTACTGCCTGTACCCCCCTGATGGCGGCCCTGGGCAGAATACAATATGTATGTAGAAAAGAGCTCTGGTCATGAGGACATTCAAAGGGCCAGCAGTGTGAGCGGCATAAAATATGTATGTAGGAGAATTTCAGACATGTGGTGACGACATCAAATGGGTCAGCAGTAAGTGTACAATATGTATGTGGGGGAGCTCTGCTGATGTGGTGAAGACATCGAATGGGCCAGCAGTTTAGGCAGTGTATAATATGTAAAGTGGTGAGGATATCCAACAGGCCTGCAGTATGGGCAGCGTACAATATGTATGTTGGAGAGTTCTGGGTATGTTGTATAGATATCCAATAGACCAGCAGTGTGGACAGTGTAGAGCAGTGTTTCTCAACTCCAGTCCTCAAGGCGCCCCAACAGGTCATGTTTTCAGGCTCTCCATTGTTTTGCACAGGTTATTTGATCAGTTCAACTGCTTTAGTAATTCCCACAGCTGTTTCATCTGAGGGAAATCCTGAAAACATGACCTGTTGAGGTGCCTTGAGGACTGAGTTGAGAAACACTGGTGTAGAATATGTATGTAGGAGAATTCCAGACATGTGGTGAGGACATCCAATTGGCCAGTAGTATTAACAGTATACAAAATGTATGTAGGAGAGTTGGGGCCATGTCGTGAGGACATCCATGGGCCAGTAGTATGGGCAGCATAATACAGTGGAACCTCGGATTACGAGCATAATCCATTCCAGGAGAATGCTCGTAATCCAAATTACTTGCATAACAAAGCGAGTTTCCCCATAGAAGTCAATGGAAAACGAAAATAATTAATTGAATTTGATGGCATGCAATACTGCATGTGGCCAGAGGTGAGGGGGCGCCGGAGAGCCTCGGAAACACTCGGAAAGGCCCGAGGACAGCTCGGCTGAACTCGGAAAACCTCGGAAAGGCTCAGGAATGGAGTATTTCCGAGATTTTCTAAGCATTTCTGAACAGCTCCGATTGGCTCCGGCACCCTCCCACCCATCTCAGGCCAAAGGCGGTACTGCACACCGCTGTGGCTTGAATCCTGCTCGTTTTGCGAGACAACACTCGCAAAGCGAGTCAGGATTTTTAAAAATACAGTGCTCGTATTGCGAAACGTTTGTTAAACGCGTTACTCGCAATCCGAGGTTCCACTGTATATGTACTTAGGAGAACTCTAGGCATGTGGTAAAGACATCAAATGGCCCGGGCCAGCATAAAATATGTACAGTATCTCACAAAAGTATGTACACCCCTCACATTTTTGTAAATATTTTATTATATCTTTTCATGTGACAACACTGAAGAAATGACACTTTCCTACAATGTAAAGTAGTGAGTGTACAGCTTGTATAACAGTGTACATTTGCTGTCCCCTCAAAATAACTCAACACACAGCCATTATTGTCTAAACCGCTGGCAACAAAAGTGAGTACACCCCTAAGTGAAAATGTCCAAATTGGGCCCAATTAGCCATTTTCCCTCCCCAGTGTCATGTGACTCTTTAGTGTTACAAGGTCTCAGGTCTGAATGGGGAGCAGGTGTGTTAAATTTGGTGTTATCGCTCTCACTCTCTCATACTGGTCACTGGAAGTTCAACATGTCACCTCATGGCAAAGAACTCTCTGAGGATCTGAAAAAAAGATGGCCTAGGCTATAAGAAGATTGCCAAGACCCTAAAACTAAGCTGCAGCACGGTGGCCTAGACCATACAGCGATTTAACAGGACAAGTTCCACTCAGAACAGGTATCATCATTTCTAACATCCACCAGCTCCGTGATGTCGTCATGGAGGAGTGGAAGAGGACTCCAGTGGCAACCTGTGAAGCTCTGGTGATCTTCATGCCCAAGAGGGTTAAGGCAGTGCTGGAAAATAATGGTGGCCACACAAAATATTGACACTTTGGGCCTAATTTGGACATTTTCACTTAGGGGTGTACTCACTTTTGTTGCCAGTGGTTTAGACATTAATGGCTGTGAGTTATTTTGAGGGGACAGCAAATTTACACTGTTATACAAGCTGTACACTCACTACTTTACATTGTAGGAAAGTGTCATTTCTTCAGTGTTGTCACATGAAAAGATATAGTAAAAAAATTTACAAAAATGTGAGGGGTGTACTCACTTTTGTGATATACTCAATGTAGGAGAGCTCTGGTCATGTGATGAAGACATCCAATGGGTCAGCGATATGGACAGCATAGGATATGCATGTAGGAGAACTCCAGATATGTGGTGAGGACATCAATTGGGCCAGCAGTATGAGCTGTGTACAAAATGTACACTATATTGCCAAAAGTATTGGGACGCCGGCCTTTACACACACATAAACTTTAATGGCATCCCACTGTTAGTCTGTAGGGTTTAACATTGAGTTAGCCCACCCCTTGCAGCTATAACAGCTCCAACTCTTTTAAAAAGGCTTTCCACAAGGTTTAGGAGTGTGTCTATTAGAATGTTTGACCATTCTTCCAGAAGCGCATTTGTAAGGTCAGGCACTGATGTTGGACGAGAAGGCCTGGCTCGTAGTCTCTGCTCTAATTCATCCAAAAGGTGTTCTATTGGGTTGAAGTCAGGACTCTGTGCAAGCCAGTCAGGCTCCTCCACCCCAAACTCGCTCATCCATGTCTTTATGGACCTTGCTTTGTGCACTGGTTCCCAGTCATGTTGGAATAGGAAGTGGCCATCACCCAAAGTTGGGTGCATGAAAATGTCCAAAATGTCTTGGTATGCTGACGCCAAGCCCAACCCCTGAAAACAAACCCCACACCATAATCCCCCCACCACCAAACTTTAGACTTGGCACAATGCAGTCAGGCAAGTACTGTTCTCCTGGCAACTGCCAAACCCAGACACGTCTATCGGATTGCCATACAGAGAAGCGTTATTTGTTACTCTAGAGAACACGTCTCCACTGCTATAGGGTCCAGTGGCAGCGTGCTTTACACCACTGCATCTGACGCTTTGCATTGCACTTGGTGATGTAATGCTTGGATGCAGCTGCTCGGCCATGGAAACCTATTCCATGAAGCTCTTTATGTACTGTTGTGCTAATCTGAAGGCCACATGAAGTTTGGAGGTCTGTAGCCATTGACTGCAGAAAGTTGGCGACTTCTGTGCACTTTGAGCTTCAGCATGCGCTGACCCCGCTCTGTCATTTTACAAGGCTTATTACCACTTTGTTGTTGTTCTTCCTGGTTGCTTCCACTTTGCTATAATACCACTAACAGTTGACCATAGAATATTTAGTGGCAAGGAAATTTCAGAGGTGGACTTATTTCACCGGTGGAAATCTATCACGGTACCAAGCTTAAATTCACTGAGCTCCTGAGAGTGACCCATTCTTTCACAAATGCTTGTAGAAGCAGTCTGCATGCCTAGGTGCTTGATTTTATACACCTGTGGAACACCTGAATCCAATGATTTGGAGGGGTGTCCCAATACTTTTGGAAACATAGTTTACAGTATATAGGATAACTTTTATCAAGTGGTCCAATGGCCCAGCAGTATGGGCAGTGGAAAAAAATGTATGTAAGAGAACTGTTGTCATGTGCTAAAATCATCCAATGGGCCAGAAGTATGAGCAGTGTACAGTATATATGTAGGAGAGCTCTGGTCATGTAGTGAGGACATCCAATGGGCCAGCAGTATGGACAGTGTACTATACAAATCCAAAACTAGTATAGAAACACTCACGGGTCTTACAGAGGAGGTAGCTCAAATTAGTTTTTAATAATTTCAATGTTTTGATGAAGCTCAGTCTATCTTTTTCAAACAGTGCACTATATATATGTAGGAAAGCTTCAGGCCTGTGGTGAGGACATCAAATGGGCCAAGGGCATGGGCAGCATAAAATATGCTGGCTCTGGCCGTGTGGTGAAGACATTAAATGGTCCAGTGGTGTGGACGCTGTAAAATATGTATATAGAACATGAATGGAATGAAGATGCCCAATGGACCAGCATTAAGGGCGGCATACAATATGTATGTAGGAGAGCTCTGGGTATATGGCAAAGACGTCCAATGGGCCAGCAGTGCAAACAGCATAGAATATGTATGCAGGAGAATTTCAGGCATGTGTTGAGGGCATCCAATGGGCTAGTAGTATGGACAGCCTATAACCAATATGTAGGAGAGCTTGGAGCATGTGGTGAGGGTGTCAAATGGGCCAAAAGTGTGAACAGCATAGAATATGTATGTAGGAGCGCTCCGGGCATGGAATGAAGATGCCCAATGGACCAGCAGTGTTGACGTTGTAGAATATGTCTGTAGGCGAGCTCCAGGCATCTGGTGAGGACATCCAATGGGTCAGCAGGGTGGACAGGACAGAATATTTATGTAGAAGAACTTCAGACATGGCGTGATGATATCTAATGGGTCAGCAGTATGGACAGCAGGCAATATGTATGTAGGAGCACTCCGAGCATGTGATGAGGGTGCCCAGTGGGCCAGCAGTGTGGACTGCATACAATATGAATGTAGGAGTGCTGCCAATCAATGCTGACCAGTGCCTCCCCATCAGTGCCAACTATCAGTGCTGCCTATCAGTGCAGCCTCATCAGTGCCTCTTCATCATTGCCCACCAGTGCTGCTGCATCAGTGTCCATCAGTGCAGCCTATCAGTGCCCATCAATGCCCATCACTGCAGCCTATCAGTGCCCATCAGTGCAGCCTATTCAGTGCACATCAGTGAAAGAGAAAAATTACCTGTCTGCAAAATTTTATAACAAAATGTAAAAACATTTTGTTTTTTTTCAAATTTTTTGGCATTTTTTTGTTTATTTAGCAAAAAATAGAAAACCCCAGTGGTGATTAAATACCACCAAAAGAAAGCTCTATCTGTGTGTAAAAAAATTATACAAATATTATTTCCGTACAGTGTCGCATTACTGTGCAATTGCCATTCAAAATGTGACAGCGCTGAAAGCTAAAAATTGGCCTAGGCAGGAAGGGAGTGAAAGTGCCCGGTAGGCAAGTGGTTAATTAATTTAAAACAACTCCTCATAACTTTCACTATTTCACTTTCACTATTCATTGTAAGCTACTATTTCTTTCAACCCAATCTGTTTTCACCCCACTCCCAGGGGACTGTCCGGAGTCCGGACTGATGGTCACCCAATCACTCCATGTACTCTATTATAGTAAGCAGTGCACACCAGTGGAGCCCTCTAGTGGCTATGAGCATCATTGCATGTCTTACTCCATCTTTAGCTTAGTGGAACATTGTACACACTTCTCACAGATGTCAGTCCTAATTCCAGATCCGTTCTGCTGAGCACAGCCAACAATTCAGCATGTGAGAACAGGACAGCTGGACGGAGGAGGCAGAGCGCCTTAACTTGGGGATAATTATGTCCTTTATTTACCAAGGAACAGGTGCTGGGCGGCTTGCGCCCAGCGTCACAGCGTCCGGCAGAGAGCTTGGTTGTGTGAGATTTTTTTTTTAATGCTATGCTTTGAAAATATGCAAGATGGCAGAGGTTTACTGTATGTTAATGGACTGAGAGGCTTTGTAAAATGTACAAGGTGGAGGTAAAGTAGGCACAGCTGTAAAGAGAATGGGACATTTAATGTGTCTCTTCTATGCCATCGGCCATTTAAGGCTAAAAGAGGCCGATGAGTGATGGTTGGCATTAATGGGAATTTACTAGACAGGAAGTCGTCTGTGTAAAAGGTAATTGTTGCCACTTCTACAACACCATCATTGTTCGTATCGACAGTCCTGAAAGTCTCCTTATTCTTTCTAATATTCCTCTATAAACGTTAATAACATTTTTAATTCCTTTATTTTAAGGTGACCAGATATTGAAAAATAAAACTTTGGGACACCCAAATGACTACACCCACTTTCCTCAGGGGTGGGGCAGAGGCAGAACAGGGGCGGGGATTATTGAGACATGCAAAGCGCGCCACACTAAATGTTGGGTGTGGCCAAACTGTGCTAACAGTGGGAGGGACTTAAAGGGGTTTGGTTATTAAAGTGGAACCTTACTCATTTACTTGTATTAAACCTTTTTATCCATTTCTTTAGTTACTTCCGGGTTTCTATACCTAGGCAAATGTCATAAATCCTAGAAGTCTTCAGGAGGCAGGAGGGGCTTTCTCAGCTAAGAATACCCTCCTGCCTGCATGCCTGAGCTAAGAGCAGATTCCAGGAAGTAAATGCTACATGAATCATTTGCCCTTACTCAAGATGGCCACAGCCAGAAATGTTAGGAAATGTTTTTCAAAGTGATTTCTCAGCAAAATAAAGCATGGAGACATGGATGGATGAGAGAGTTTGCTTTGAATACTAAAAATGTATTTGTATTTTGTTTTGTGATGCTCAGATACAGTGTAGATCACATATGTCAAACACAATGCCCGTGGAACGATTCAACCCCTCCCCCCCACCCCCAGGCCTTGTCATGTGGCCCTGTTTTGCAGGCAGAAGGTGGCGAACTCCATTCCGTATGCTGATATTGCAAAATGCTCGTGTAGCGGGTGTTTGAATTTATGTGAGGACTCTGGTGGTGTGAGGTTCCTTGGGGCCTGCAGGTGGCGTTGTTGCCTTGGGCCGGAGCTGAACTCACACCGCAAACTGTGCCTTTTTGTCCTCCCCTGGAGCTGGTACAGCGGGGCGGGGAACCCGCTGTGGCGCAAAGGGAGAGGTCATAAAAGGGGCGGACACCCTGATTTTGGGGCAGAGAGTTGGAGGACGCGGCCGCACCCAGGCACCTTCAGCTTGGGTGCTGGCGTTCTGGTGTTCCAGGCCTAGGCGCCCTTGGCCTAGCTGGAGCGGAGATGGAGTCCATCTCAGGCATCTTTAGCCTGGGGTGAGGTACTATGGAGGATGCCTGGGGCTCAGTACCTTCGACTGAGTTCCGCGAGGGTGGAGGAATCCGAGGGGGCCCTAACTCCTTGGGTGCCCGTGTCTGAGTTCATGAGGACTGGTGCGCAGTAACTTCTCCGAAGAGCCCGGCGCGGCATCGCTGGTGACGGAGAGGCCTCCATTTCTCCCTTGGACGGATTTCTTCCTCTGACAGGGGCAAAGTGAGCGAAGGTAAATTCACGTTCTATATTATTACCTAGTCAGTGGCAGTGACTATTCACCACTGGTGACAGCACTGTGGGCAGCAGCAAGAAGGGAAAGGATTGTGCCTCGATCTGTCCCCATTTTCCAAAGGAGAAAGATTGTTTTATTGCTTGGCAAGAAGAATAAAACTGTGTTGTACCTATTCACTGTGTGGAACTTGGGTTACTAAAGCAAAGAAGTCAGGGACGAAGGACTGGACTTGACTCTAGGACACCTACACAAAAGCCCAATCTTCTGGCCTTCACCTCTTGGTTACGGAGGACATGGGCCGTGGTGTGTATCATCTCTCTCTCCCAGATACCCCTAGGCAACAGCCATATAACCGATAAAGCAAGGGAGAGGGGTGAGGGCGCTACACTCGTAAACCGCATTACTCGCAATCCGAGGTATTACTGTATATTCTACCCAGTTTGGTAACTTTGCTAAACAATAAGAACTCCATTGGCTAGAAAAAAAATTGATAACAGAGAGATTGGATTGTATGCGTGCAGACCTAGAACCTAGATGCAATACAGGAGACACTCGATAAATGTCTGATCGGGAGTCTTGGCGATTAGGAAAATCACGCAGAACATTATCTGAGCTGTTGCCTGGTAATAATATTAGGCATACAGTGCAGGCTCGCTCTGAGATTTCATGGCTCCCCTGGGTAGGGCTCAGCTTGCAATGAAAACCAGAACTTCACAATAAGCGTTAGCGGAGAAATCAGCTGGAGGCTACAATGTAACAGGGACAGGATCCGTACATTCCATATACTACAGGAAAGAGCCCAGCACAGTGCATGCTATGGATTTTATATCACTCACCTTTTAGATGCTTTCACACCTATGTAATGTGGTAAAACAAATGTTTCATTGTACATTACCACAACGCAGTTAACACATGGCACCCCAACATGCAAGTAAAGCACAAATGAAGAAAAAACGAGCCCCTTCCTATACAAACAAGTGCTTCTGGGACAGGTGAAAAATGTAATTCCTTTAACGGGTAAAGGACAGGGTCAGTTAAGGCTGAAGCAGCTACCCTACCAATGGCAGGTATTAGACATCAAATAAAACAAACATAAAAGCAGCGCTACACAATAAAAACACAGTACAATAATCCAAGTTGCATAGTTACATAGTAGGTGAGGTTGAAAAAAGACACAAGTCCATCAAGTCCAACCCAGTGTTGCCAACCTACCAGATTGAAATTTACTGACACGACATGCAACATTTACTGGCACACCCAAGTTTTTACTGCCATTTCCAAAAGCTACAAAATTACAGTTTTAAAGCGGAGGTCCGCCAATTTTTTTTATTTTTATTTTTAAAGTCAACAGCTACAAATACTGCAGCTGCTGACTTTTAAAATAAGGACACTTACCTATCGGCACCCGAAGCCGATCTACTGCTCGGCTCTCGGATGCTGCCGCCACCATCTTCGGTAAGGGAATCAGGAAGTGAAGCCTTGTGGCTTTACTTCCTGGTTCCCTACTGCGCATGCGCGAGTCGCGCTGCACGATCTCAATGGTCCCCGCTGTCTTCTGGGACCTGTGTGTTTCCCAGAAAACAGCGGGGGGGGGGGGGGGGGGCGCCGGAAGTGGCGTAGATACCTGCAGATAATGCGGCTATCTATGCCTGGAAGTGGGTGAAAATACCTGTCTTAGACAGGTATCTGCTCCCCCTGATAGGTGCCAAATGTGACACCGGAGGGGGGGAGGAAGGTTCCATTTTTGTGTGGACCTCCTCTTTAAGTACCAATTTTAGTATTTAGGCTACAAATAAGTACAATATGCAATTAGACATGTGATTTAAGGTGGATATTAGGTCAAAAAACATATTTTTTATTAATTTTTCAATATAGTAAATAGGTAGCTCAGGGACAGGACTAAGGAGGGCAAGAAATTAGAACGGGCAGCACACAAACATGAAATTGACTCTCACAGTGACACTGACAGCAGTGTGCAGCAGCAAAGATCCCCAACACAACACGTCCCCTCCGGAGTCACAGTGACAGTCTTTCTCCACACCAGGTGGTCCTTCCACTCCAAACAGCATTGACAGTCCTGCTCCTGGCTTGCCTTGCTCCCGTCCCTCAGATCCGCACACGAGGCTCCGGCCACTCTACTTGGCTCCCTTGCACCATGACATCACATGACACTCTCAGGCACCACCTCCACCAGTCCCCTCCCCTGCCGGCACTGACTGAACACACTGCAGAAGACACTTGGGCGGTCTCGGCCGCCTCCGGACCAGAACTGAGCATGCTCAGTTCTGAGCCGAGTGTCACAGCCATATTTTTTACTGGCAACCTTTTCCTCTTACTGGCATTTACTGGCAGAAGAAAAGTGCCCATTTCTTACTGGCTGCCAGTAAAAATACCGACGGTTGGCAACACTGGTCCAACCTATGTGTGTGATTATATGTCAGTATTACATTATATATCCCTGTATGTTGTGGTCGTTCAGGTGATTATCTAATAGTTTTTTGAAATTATTGATGCTCCCCGCTGAGACCACCGCCTGTGGAAGGGAATTCCACATCCTTGCCACTCTTACAGTTAAGAACCCTCTACGTAGTTTAAGGTTAAACCTCTTTTCTTCTAATTTTAATAAGTGTCCACGTATTGTGGACAGCTAAGTGCCCTAATAAAAGTCAGCAGCTGTAGTATTTGTAGCTGCTAACTATTATTTTTTTCTGAAGGAGCCTGGAAGTGGAACTATAGGCAAAACTATTTTTTTTCATTTTGGATAGAGTACTGGAGGGTTATAACCCCTGTCAGATTGTTGTTGTTTTTTTACCATCTGTGTCCCATTGGGGACATTTTCCTTTACTTCCTGTCCCATAGCCAAAACAGGAAGTGAGAGGAAATGCCTGCAAATTGAGAGAATTCTTTGGGGATGCCCAGATCACCATAACTAGTGTCCCTATTGGAAGATTTCCCCACTATTACTTTTCTGGGGACAATCCAAAATTTGTGATTTTCTTTTACTTTCATTTTCAATGATAAGGGTAAACAGGACAAATAGAGAGGGAGAATCTCTGTCAATAAAAACTGACAGGTGTTCTAATCCCTTCTCCACGCTATCCAAAACTGCGGCAAGGTGGCTCGGCTGCGCAAATCGCCGGAGGTGTACGTCGGCTCGTGAACTCGCTCTGGTGGGCGCGTGCGCGCCACCGGAAGCGCGCTCCCATTGGCCAGCGGGGGGGGGGGGAGCCAATCAGCGCGTCCGGCGGATCATTCCCCGTATTGACAGAATTGGGATCTGCCTGTGTAAACAAAGCAAATCTCCATTCTGATAGTTGAGATCACACAGATCCTGTCTTTTTGTTATGCAGGAAGACGAATCTGTGTGTTGTCCCAGTGAGCCCTTCCCCCATACAGTTAGAACACACACTGAGGGAACACATTTAACCCGCCCCTGACGTTAACCCCTTCCCTGCCAGTGTCATTAGTACAATAACAGTGCGTATTTTTAGCACTGATTACTGTAATAATGTCACTGGTTTCCAAAAAAGTGTCAAAAATGTCAGTTAGGTGTCCAATCTGCCCGCCGCAATGTCGCAGTCCCTCTAAAAATCACTGATCGCCGCCATTACTAGTAAAAAAATGTAATAAAATAAAAATACCATAAATCTATCCCCTATTTTGTAGGCGCTATAACTTTTGCGCTAACCAATCAATATACGCTTCTTGGGTTCTTGGGATTTTTTTACCAAAAATATGTAGCAGAATACATATTGGCCTAGATTGATGAAGAAATTCTTTTTTTCTGTTTCAATATTTTTTATTAAGGTTTTCACAAAAGAGAATACAAGCTTGTTGAAATTTGTTTTTTCTTTACATTTTTTTTGGAAATGTTTTATAGCAGAAAGTAAAAAATTTCTTTTTTTTTTTTTTTTAAATTGTCGGTCTTTTTTTGTTTATAGCGTTTTTAAAAAAAATAAAACCAGAGGGGATCAAACACCACCAAAAGAAAGCTCTATTTGTGGGAAAAAAAGGACCTCAATTTTGTTTGGGTACAGCGTCAGGTAAAGTGACGCAGTGCCATATCGCAAAAAATGGCCTGGTCAGGAAGTGGGTAAATCCTACCGGGCTGTTAATGAATAAAATAAAATCCGTGCCGGATTCATTCATTCATTAGTGAGGCATAGTAAACTGTGCTTCAGTTAGTGAATGAACAGGAAGCTCTGTACAGAGCTATTCCTGTCCATTCATTCTGTGCAGCTGAGGCTGCAGAGAAGGAGACTGAGAGCTGTGTCCTCAATCTCCTTCAATCTCTGTCTCAAAGGTTTGTTTAGACCCCTGATATTTCAGCAAAGTCCCCCAACAGGGCTCCTATAATATTGTAAAAATTAACAAAAAATTTAATTGTAAAAAATAAATTAACAAATGCATGAAATAAAATGGTAAAAATAATACAAATTAATGCAAAAAATAAATAAAAAATACTGACACCAGTAGCGGAACTGCCAGGGTTGAAGTGGAACAAAAGGAAAACTGCCTTTTTCCCCCATCAACACAGCCAGAAATCCCTCCCGCAGTTCTGCTAGTGGGGAGTCTTCCTGGCCGGCAGAACACATTGATTACTGCTAACAGCTATGGTCGCCTGTAGTAATCGCATGTAAAAAATCCAACATGTTTGTTGTACCCAAGTCAATGGATGGATCAACTTAGGTACATTCAGCCTACCTATAGATGGATTAAATCTTGATTGGTCCTGGCTGAACCAGCCGAGATTCAATCTATATATGCAATGTCATGAGGTTCCTTTGTCTGTCAGAAAAAGCCTCTCCTGTGCACCTCTGATGTTTGTCTTGAACAGGATGTTATAAGAATTTGGAATCCTTTATTAAGTTTTTATGGTGAGTACAGATTTACTTATAAAGCAAATGTCCTTTAGTAATAAAACTTGCATCAGGATACATGAGGATACATGATATACTATCACCAGCCTGGGAACAAGTTGTGAAGACACCTCGGTGACACCGCAGTGACAGTGATGCGGTTGCATTATAAAAAGGTCATCCATGTAAATGTAAATGTAAATGTGACCCGCCCTCCACAAATACCATAAACCTCATAAGAGTTTCTTAACCTCTATTCCGGGAGCCCTGGGATTGTGGTTTCATGATTCACCATTAAAGAACGGAACCAATTACAGGACAGCGGAGAGCTGAATCTCGAGAGAACGTGTGAATGTGGACACACCACTTCTTCTGGGAACCATCAAAGACTTTCAGACATCTCTAACTACAGTATACACTATATGTTCTCAGGTCAATTTAATAAGACTGTGCAATGAAAAAAGCTGAAGAATAGTGTGCAGTGATCCACAGCAACCAGATTTCACTTGACCAAAGTCACTTGTCTTATGATGAATGCTAGACATGTGCACCATCAAATTTGTTTGGTTTTGTTCCGTTCCGTATTAGCCGAAAATTCATATTTCGTAATTCGTGCCCGAAATTCAATTTGAATTCGTTTCGTACGAAATACGAATTTTCGTTAGATTCGTTAACTTTTCGTAACAATTACGAACATTCGTTATGATGAATTTAAAAAGCAAAAAATACCTTTCTCAATATGGCAGTCGTCAACTCATTATGCTCATTATGAGGGGCTCCCACCTTCCCTGTGCTGACTTCCTCCTGGGGCTCTACCCCTGCTGTGCTCATTATGAGGGGCTCCCACCATCCCTGTGCTGTGCTCATTATGAGGGGCTCCCACCTTCCCTGTGCTGTACTGACTTCCTCCTGGGGCTGTACCCCTGCTGTGCTCATTATGAGGGGCTCCCATCATCCCTGTGCTGTGCTCATTATGAGGGGCTCCCACCTTCCCTGTGCTGTGCTGACTTTCTCCTGGGGCTGTACCCCTGCTGTGCTCATTATGAGGGGCTCCCACCATCCCTGTGCTGTGCTCATTATGAGGGGCTCCCACCATCCCTGTGCTGTGCTCATTATGAGGGGCTCCCACCATCCCTGTGCTGTGCTGACTTCCTCCTGGGGCTGTACCCCTGCTGTGCTCATTATGAGGGGCTCCCACCATCCCTGTGCTGTGCTGACTTCCTCCTGGGGCTGTACCCCTGCTGTGCTCATTATGAGGGGCTCCCACCATCCCTGTGCTGTGCTCATTATGAGGGGCTCCCACCATCCCTGTGCTGTGCTGACTTCCTCATGGGGCTGTACCCCTGCTGTGCTCATTATGAGGGGCTCCCACCATCCCTGTGCTGTGCTCATTATGAGGGGCTCCCACCATCCCTGTGCTGTGCTCATTATGAGGGGCTCCCACCATCCCTGTGCTGTGCTGACTTCCTCCTGGGGCTGTACCCCTGCTGTGCTCATTATGAGGGGCTCCCACCATCCCTGTGCTGTGCTCATTATGAGGGGCTCCCACCATCCCTGTGCTGTGCTGACTTCCTCCTGGGGCTGTACCCCTGCTGTGCTCATTATGAGGGGCTCCCACCATCCCTGTGCTGTGCTCATTATGAGGGGCTCCCACCATCCCTGTGCTGTGCTCATTATGAGGGGCTCCCACCATCCCTGTTCTGTGCTGACTTCCTCATGGGGCTGTACCCCTGCTGTGTTCATCATGAGCACCACTGTCGATACAGGTGCACCTGAATGTGCACCTGGGATCCCCCTCTCTCAGGCTGGATGTCCCCCGACCGGCTGTGGAGCTTGTAAACGAACTATGCACTGACCCAGGAGGCAACACCTCTCCCCTATGTCCAGTCTTTTCTCCTGCCTTGTGGTAACTGAATTCCCTCAGGCAAACAAGATGGAGTCTTTTGTTTCTTTTCTCCAGAGCATGCTGGCTCTTGTAGTTCCATACAGTTCAATATGAATGTGAAACTTGAGTCCTGAGACTACAATTCCCTGTATGCTTTGCTCCCTGGTGGTAATCACTCTGCTGACAGGATGTGATGATGCAGAGTCTTAACTGGCACTAGAGGGAAACTGTCTCACTGCAACAATTTTGTAGAGTGTCTTCTGATGCTGCAGGTAAGATAGCCAGCTCCCTGCTACATCTGCGAATGTCTGTGTACCCCTTACTATCACATATATTTCACTAGAAGATCTTGTTGGACAGCCCATTCGAAAACCATGGGCATTAATATGGAGTTATGCCCCATCCTCCTCTTCCCTTTTGCAGCTTTAACAGCCCCTATTCTTTTGGGAAGGCTTTCCATAGGATTTTGGAGTTTTGGGAGATTTTTATGCTCATTTAAGTTAAGTACTGATGTTGGATGAGAAGATCTGGCTCACAATCGCCATTCAAATTCATCCCAAAGGTGTTCAGTAGGGTTTAAGTCAGGTCTCTGTTTAGGGCACTCAAGTTCCTCCACAGCAAACTGGTCAAATCATATCCTTATGGAGCTGTACAGAGGGGCACAATCATTCTGGAACAGCAAAGGTCCTTCCCCAAATTGCTATCAGGCTGGAAAAGCACCTAAAATATTTTGGTATGAAGTAGTATTAATGGTACCATGATGGTACGTTTAGAGGGGGTCCAGTTATTTTTGCCATATAGTATACATTTATTTGGTGGACACCTTTCCTAGAGGAGTAAATGCCATATGGGGGATATGTAAGGGGTATATAATTCAGTATATAATTCTTTCCAGGCAGACACAAGTCTCATTTTACCTCCCCATGATGTCTGCTTTAGTTCAGAGACACCATCTATACCATCTGTAGTAATCCATGTCCTTAAAACTTCCTTCTATTCTTTTCTGGAAATTTGCTGTTTATGGATGTGTTTGTTTTCATGTGAAGATTGAACCAACCATCTTTGGTTGTATTTTGGGACAAAATACTTTTGATGTTCTTATGTTGTATGAAACATTACTTCAACCTGGAGGTTTCCCAACCACAACGATGTATATTGGACAGGAAGATGAATGTCTCTCAATGCTGAGCGGAGAAGTCTTCATGTATGGGAAACATTACAATCATTGATAGTAAATTGCTGCCCTGGAACTGATTTCTGCCATGATTTCTCTCCGGCCCCCCTGCGGAGAAGGACGTAGAATCGGTACAATGTGTCAGCTGTGAACATGATTCTTTTTATTCAGAATTCGGACACGAGACTGCAAGATCTTTCCTATTAAAACCACCTGAAATAAACCAGCTGGTAAATGATAAACCATGTGTGACCATCTTATGAATGGAAACCTTCAAAATGTTACACAAATAACAAAATCGCGAATTCCAAAACTGCTGAACCCCAGCCAAGAGGTTTACTATAATCCGTGTAATGTATATAGTTCACCTGAGGGGATTGTTCTTTTTTATTTATCTAAAATTGCAACTTAAAACTTTAGGCCCCTTTCACACTGAGGCGCTTTGCAGGCGCTATTGCGCTCTAAATAGCGCCTGCAATGCGGCCCAAAAAAGCCTCTCAATACTATCCAATGTGAAAGCCCGAGGGCTTTCACACTGGAGCGTTGCGCTTGCAGGAGGCTCAAAAAACTCCTGCAAGCCGCATCTTTGAGGCGCAATAGGAGCGCTAAAAATAGCGCTCCTGTAGCGCCCCTGCCCATTGAAATCAATGGGGTAGCGCCTCTAATACGCCCGCAAAACGCCTCAAAAAGGCGTTATTGCGGGCGTTTTTAACTCTTTTTCGGCCGCTAGCGGGGGTTAAAATACCCCCGCTAGCGCCCGCAAATCGCGGCAAAAAAACGGTATAGCGGCGCTAAAAATAGCGCCGCTATACCGCCAGCGCATCCAGCGCCTCAGTGTGAAAGTAGCCTTGAGGCTGGGTTCACACTAGTGCGACACGACATCTGTCCTACTTTGGATCCGACTTTGCCCTGCGACATGAAGCCGACATATGTCCGACTTTCAATGAACGGGGATCCGACTTGGATCCCCGCCAATATCAGGCACTGTGTTTGGTATGAATCTTGAGGGGGAACTCCAGGCCAAATTTTAAATTTAAAAAAAACGGCGTGGGTTCCCATCCAGAGGCATACCAGGCCCTTGGGCCTGGTCTGGATTTGAACGGGCGCCCCTACGCGAAAAACGGCGCGGGGGTCCCCCCAAAATCCAAACCAGACCCTTATCCGAGCACACAACCTGGCCGGCCGCAGGGGAAGAGGGGGGGACAAGAGAGCGGCCCCCCTCCCTCCTGAACCGTACCAGGTCGCATGCCCTCAACATGGGGGGTTTGGTGCTCTGGGGCAGGGGGGCGACCTGCGGCCCCCCCACCCCAGAGCACTCTGCCCCCATGTTGATGAGGACAGGGCCTCTTCCCGACAACCCTGGCCGTTGGTTGTCGGGGTCTACGGGCGGGGGGCTTATCGGAATCCGGGAGCCCCCTTCAATAAGGGAGCCCCCGGATCCCGGGCCCCCCACCCTATGTGAATGAGTATGGGGGTACATCGTACCCCTACCCATTCACCTGGTGGAAAAAAATTGCAATAAAAAAACACTACACAGGTTTTTAAAGTAATTTATTACACAGCTCTGGGGGTCTTTTTCCGACTCCGGCGCTCTTCTTCCGACTTCCGGGGGTCTTTTCCGACTTCGGGGGTCTCCGGTGTCGTCTCCGCGATCTCCGGTTCTTTCTTCCGCCGGGCCTCCGCTAACTTCTTTTTAGCTCTCTTGCTAACAGAGGCCCGGTCTTCCCGTTGTCTCGTCCGGCTCTCCGTTGTCCTTCTGCCGGCCCCTCCACTAACTTCTTAGTAGCTCTTTCGCTAGTGAAGGGGCGCGGTCTTCCCGTCGGCTTCTTCTTCCCTCTTCTCCTTCTCGATGTTGACGCGTCGCTTCCTCCCGCTGTAATACTGGCTCTCCGCTCCGCATTAATATAGGCTTCTCATGACTGTGACGTCATGGGAACATGTGACTGTGACGTCATAAAAAGCCTATATTAATGCGGAGCGGAGCGGAGAGCCAGTATTACAGCGGGAAGAAGCGACGCGTCAACATCGAGAAGAAGAGGGAAGAAGACGCCGACGGGAAGACCCCCGGAAGTCGGAAGAAGAGCGCCGGAGTCGGAAGAAGACCCCCGGAGCTGTGTAATAAATTACTTTAAAAACCTGTGTAGTGTTTTTTTATTGCAATTTTTTTCCACCAGGTGAATGGGTAGGGGTACGATGTACCCCATACTCATTCACATAGGGTGGGGGGGCCGGGATCCGGGGGCCCCTTATTGAAGGGGGCTCCCGGATTCCGATAAGCCCCCTGCCCGCAGACCCCGACAACCAACGGCCAGGGTTGTCGGGAAGAGGCCCTGTCCTCATCAACATGGGGGCAGGGTGCTCTGGGGTGGGGGGGCCGCAGGTCGCCCCCCTGCCCCAGAGCACCAAACCCCTCATGTTGAGGGCATGCGGCCTGGTACGGTTCAGGAGGGAGGGGGGGCCGCTCTCTCGTCCCCCCCTCTTCCCCTGCGGCCTGCCAGGTTGTGTGCTCGGATAAGGGTCTGGTTTGGATTTTGGGGGGACCCCCACTCCTTTTTTTCGGCGTAGGGTGCCCGTTCAAATCCAGACCAGACCCAAGGGCCTGGTATGCTCCTGGAGGGGGAACTCATGCCGGTTTTTTATTTAAAATTTGGCCTGGAGTTCCCCCTCAAGAGCAGCACAGCACAAGTCGCATGCCAAAGTCGGACCATGCAAGACTGCGGTCCGACTTTGATCCGACTTCAATGATAGTCAATGGGCTGAAGTCGGATCAAAGTCGGACCAAAGTAGTACAGGGAGCATTCTCAAAGTCGGACCGACATGTGTCGGACCAGTTAGGACGGCTCCCATAGGGAAACATTGATTTTCACACGTCATGCGACATGAGCTCCCAATGTCGGAGCGTTTGTCGCCCCAGTGTGAACCAGGCCTAATTGGTTTATTTGTAAGGCATTAAGGCCTGGTTCACACTGGTCCGACAAACGCTCCGACATTGGAAGCTCATGTCGCATGACGTGTGAAAATCAATGTTTCCCTATGAGCCGTCTTAACTGGTCCGACACATGTCGGTCCGACTTTGAAAATGCTCCCTGTACTACTTTGGTCCGACTTTGATCCGACTTCAGCCCATTGACTATCATTGAAGTCGGATCAAAGTCGGACCGCAGTCTTGCATGGTCCGACTTTGGCATGCGACTTGTGCTGTGCTGCTCTTGAGGGGGAACTCCAGGCCAAATTTTAAATAAAAAACCGGCATGAGTTCCCCCTCCAGGAGCATACCAGGCCCTTGGGTCTGGTCTGGATTTGAAGGAGAACCCCCTACGCCGAAAAATCGGCGTGGGGGTCCCCCCACAATCCAAACCAGACCCTTATCCGAGCACGCAACCTGGCAGGCCGCAGGGGAAAAGGGGGGACGAGAGAGCGGCCCCCCCTCCCTCCTGAACCGTACCAGGCCGCATGCCCTCAACATGGGGGGTTTGGTGCTCTGGGGCAGGGGGGCGACCTGCGGCCCCCCCACCCCAGAGCACCCTGCCCCCATGTTGATGAGGACAGGGCCTCTTCCCGACAACCCTGGCCGTTGGTTGTCGGGGTCTGCGGGCGGGGGGCTTATCGGAATCCGGGAGCCTCCTTTAATAAAGGGGCCCCCGGATCCCGGCCCCCCACCCTATGTGAATGAGTATGGGGTACATCGTACCCCTACCCATTCACCTGGTGGAAATAAATGCAATAAAAAAACCACACAGCTTTTTAAAGAATTTTATTGCACAGCTCCGGGGGTCTCCTTCCGACTTCGGTGGTCTCCGGTTCTTCTCCCGCTCTCCGGTTCTTTCTTCCGCTGGGCCTCCGCTAACTTCTTTTTAGCTCTTTTGCTAACAGAGGCCCGGACTTCTCCGTCTTCTCGTCCGGCTCTCCGTTGTCCTTCTGCCGGCCCCTCCACTAACTTCTTGGTAGCTCTCTTGCTAGTGGAGGGGCCGGTCTTCCGGTCGGCTTCTTCTTCCTTCTTCTCCTTCTCGATGTTGACGCGTCGCTTCCTCCCGCTGTAATACTGGCTGTCCGCTCCGCTCCGCATTAATATAGGCTTCTTATGACGTCACAGTCACATGTTCCCATGACGTCACAGTCACATGCTTCGGGGCCATGTGCCCCGGAACATGTGACTGTGACGTCATGAGAAGCCTATATTAATGCGGAGCGGAGAGCCAGTATTACAGCGGGAGGAAGCGACGCGTCAACATCGAGGAGGAGAAGAGGAGGGAAGAAGGCGACGACGGGACGACCGCGCCCCTCCACTAGCAAGAGAGCTACGAGAAGTTAGTGGAGGGGCCGGCAGAAGGACAACGGAGAGCCGGGCGAGAAGACGGAGAAGTCCGGGCCTCTGTTAGCAAAATAGCTAAAAAGAAGATAGCGGAGGCCCGGCGGAAGAAAGAACCGGAGAGCGGGAGAAGAACCGGAGACCCCCGAAGTCGGAAGAAGACCCCCGGAGCTGTGCAATAAAATTCTTTAAAAAGCTGTGTGTTTTTTTTATTGCATTTTTTCCCACCAGGTGAATGGGTAGGGGTACGATGTACCCCATACTCATTCACATAGGGTGGGGGGCCGGGATCTGGGGGCCCCTTTATTAAAGGAGGCTCCCGGATTCCGATAAGCCCCCGCCCGCAGACCCCGACAACCAACGGCCAGGGTTGTCGGGAAGAGGCCCTGTCCTCATCAACATGGGGGCAGGGTGCTCTGGGGTGGGGGGGCCGCAGGTCGCCCCCCTGCCCCAGAGCACCAAACCCCCCATGTTGAGGGCATGCGGCCTGGTACGGTTCAGGAGGGAGGGGGGGCCGCTCTCTCGTCCCCCCCTTTTCCCCTGCGGCCTGCCAGGTTGCGTGCTCGGATAAGGGTCTGGTTTGGATTGTGGGGGGACCCCCACGCCGGTTTTTCGGCGTAGGGGCGCCCCTTCAAATCCAGACCAGACCCAAGGGCCTGGTATGCTCCTGGAGGGGGAACCAATGCCGGTTTTTAATTTAAAATTTGGCCTGGTGTTCCCCCTCAAGATTCATACCAAACACAGTGCCTGATATTGGCGGGGATCCAAGTCGGATCCCCGTTCATTGAAAGTTGGACATATGTCGGCTTCATGTCGCAGGGTAAAGTCGGATCCAAAGTAGGACAGATGTCGTGTCGCACTAGTGTGAACCCAGCTTCAATACACACAAAAGAAAAAACTAGCAGGTGCGCTGATCAACAGTTTAGTATAGCCCTCCAGCTGGCTATTGGGGATAATTAGACAAGTCAAAGGGTGCTGCTGCTCTCTATGGATCCTCTGGGTGTCAGGAACACATCTAGACAAAACACAAAACTTGGCTTTACTATGGCAAAGTTAAAAACACTGCAATGGTCAAACTCAAATTGTGTGAAGATAGATACAGCAAAAGGATTCCACTGTGGCCGCACTCCTAAAACCACCTTAAAGCGGAGCTCCGCCGGAAAAAAATATATTAAAAGCCAGCAGCTACAGCTATAGCAGCTGCTGGCTTTTAATATTTGGACACTTACCTGTCCTGGAGTCCAGCGGCGTCCGCAGCAGAGGACGAGCGATCGCTCGTCGCTCTGCTGCTCCCTCCGCCATCCTCGCTGAGGGAACCAGGAAGTAAAGCCCTGCGGCTTCATGCCCGTTTCCCTACGGCGCATGCGCGAGTCGCGCTGCGCCGTTCTGATTCGTCCTCCTGTGTTCTGGGAGCCGAGTGTCTCCCAGAACACTACGGGAAGTCTGGGGGAAGTGACGTCACTCCCGCAGATTCCCAGAGAGAGGACTCCCGGATGTGGGTGAAAATACCTGTCTTAGACAGGTATCTTCACCCCCCTCCCCCCTGAAAGGTGTCAATTGTGACACCGGAAGGGGGAGGGTTCCGATGAGAGGAACTTGTAATTTAGGGCGGAGCTCCACTTTAATTTCCCCACAGGGGAAGGGGGAGACGTGGACGTTCAACCTAGCTGACCGGATCCTGGCAGCACATCCGAGGCTTTCATAGCCTTGTCATGACAACTATGTGACATCCTCACTCTCTTTCACCCTGTATCCTGCTCATGTCTGTTCGTGTGTCCTCGGAGAACAGTGCCGGTGTTGTTCCGAGAAATGACCCCCGTCGAATAATGCCAGCCCTATACTGCGCAGGCGCACACAGCGCTTGCGCAAAAAATACGAAAATTCGGCCACACGCTCGCACACGCTCCTGATGCTCGTGCAACTCTGCAAGGGGCAGGTGTATTATTTATTTAACTCTGCAAGGGGCGGATGCCTACAGAAGAGGCTGTATTGTATCATAATGGGCAGAGCTGATTCGATGGGGGTGGATTTCTCAAAGGGGCGGATGATGGCTACAGGGGATGCATTTATACATGTATTATGGATGGATGTATACAACGGCCTCTTATGTAGGCATCCACCCCTTGCAGAGTTCATTCAATAATACACCCGCCCCTTGCAGAGTTACACGAGCTTCGGGAGCGTGCGCGAGTGTGTGGCAGAATGTTGTCTTCTTTGCGCAGGCGCCGTGTACAGCTGTTCATGTTCGGAGACTTTCGGCGGCTCCGTAGTGCTCCGTACTGCGCAAGCGCTGGGCCTGCGCAGTACAGGGGGGGCATTATTCGACTGGGGGTCATTTCTCGTCAGAACACCGGCTGGACTGGGTGCATGGGCATTAGGATCAAGCAGGGTGGTGGATAGCCTTGGATGTGCTGCCAGGATCCGAGCAGCTAGGTTGAACATCCATGGCTCTCCCTTCCCCTGTCGGGATCTTGAGGTGGTTTTAGGAGTGCGGCCACAGTGGAATCCTTAGACCCCTTTCACACTGAGGCGTATTTCAGGCGTTTTAGCGCTAAAAATAGCGCATAAATAAAGCCTGAAATAATCCTGCCCCAGCATTCTCAGTGTGAAAGCCCGAGGGCTTTCACACTGAGGCGATGCGCTGGCGGGAGGAAAAAAAATCTCCTGCAAGCATCATCTTTGGAGTGGTAAAGGAGCGGTGTGTATATCGCTCCTTTACCGCTCCTTCCCATTGAAATCAATGGGACAGCGGGGCTATACCGCCCGCAAAGCGCAGCTGTAGCCGCGCTTTGCGGGCGGTATTAACCCTTTCTCGGCCGCTAGCGGGGGTTAAAACCGCCCCACTAGCGGCCGAATATCGAGGGTTAAAACCGCCCGCTAGCGGCCGAATATCGCGGTAAAAACTACGGTATAGCGGCGCTGCTATACCGCCAGCACACCTCCCTGCCCCAGTGTGAAAAGGGCCTTATTATGCTGTATCTATCTTCATACAATGTGAGTTTGACCATTGTAGTGCTTTTAACTTTACCATATTAAAGCCAAGTTACACTAGGGCGGCTTTGCGCTCTCTTCTTTTGTGTTTTATTTGTAAGGCATTGCAAGGGACAAGAATGATAGAGAAGGTACATAAAACCCTGGAATTTAATTAGATTTAACTTTTCTACTTCACCTTTTAAAGAGATGACGTTTGATAGATTCTAATGGACTAATGCTTTTTACAGTTGTTTTTTTGCACTGCCTCAATTCAGGTCAAGGTAATAGACTTAGGGACCTCAACTGGTGGCCTGTGACTGCAAAAATTGTTCAGGAGCTATACAGAGCTATACAGAGACTGAAGATTTATTAGATGAGGTGGTCAAAGACTGGGGACCCACTACAGGAGATGGCTAGAAACTCCAGACATACTAGAAGAGATGTTCTGTAACTAAGGTCATACTACTGAAGATTAAAGACTGGGGACATACTACAGGCAATGGTTAGAAACTGCAGATATACTTGTAGCGCCGGCCCAAAATGGTCCACGCTATGTTTAAATTTAGGGGGTGGTCTGAGTTAATAGTTGGGCTCAGACTTGCTGATTTCTCTTAAATTCTGCTTCTGCTCTGGTTGTGATACTGCCTGGCAGTTATATTCCCTGTTCGCCTGTAGGTGGCACTGCTACATCATTGAGGGTATCCCAAGCTGTCCATCCGTGCGAAGGAAGCTCTTGAGGAGGGGAGCCAGGGGAGGACCTGCCCTGGAGGAGACTGGCAAGGCACCGATGTCTCGGGAGAGGCCTGGTAACTCATTTTGAGGAGGGATACACCAAAAAGTTATATTATTACTTAGCTGGAGGTTCAGGGCCTTTGAGATCCTGTGGCAGAGGATTCCCGGACGCATCCACAAGTTCACCAGGTCTGTGGCAGAGACCTTCGTTCACATATAGCAGTTTGTGGCAGGAACTGTCTAAAATCTGATCACTGCATCATTCCGGTTGCTAGGACCGTGAGAGGGGACTATCTGGGTGAGCAATACCCACTCAGGCTGGAGTGGTGAATATACTGACTGTTTGCATCTTTTGTACTGTGTGCCTGAACCTTCCCCTGCTTCTCTCGTTTCACACTTTCTGTCAAGTTCTAAAGCAAAGGAAAATAAAGCCTTATTGTTGAGGTTTTACATCTGTTTGGACATTGACTTTCCTGAACACTCTTTACCCTGACAACGGGAGCCATGGAGGTAGTTTGCAAGACCCAAAATTAATCAGCAGCTCCTTCAGGGGTGAGTGCTACATACTATAGGACACATGTGTCAAACACAAGGCCTGTGGGCTGAATTGGGCCTGCCAGGCCATTTCTTGTGGCCTTTACATCTCTCCTACAGCTGCGGTACCTCACTCGTCTCTGCCCTTACCTTGTCTCAGCAGTCTGCAGGACAGAACTCCTCTGGCAGATTCTGCACTTCTTCATGCAGCTGCAGATAATGTTGCCACCTCATCCCTCTAAAACCGAACACATATCAATTACACGAGTTCAGGGGCTAATTCAATGCAGGTAAGGCACTAAGTGAATTTAATTACCACCTTAATCAGCCACAGAACCTGTGTAAGTAATAAGTGTTTGGTTTTAAAGGGATGAGGTGTCAACCCTAGCCGCAGAGAGGCTCGTCGATGCCTCCCTCCCCCATCGCAGCAGTCAGCAGCAGAGAGGAGGATAGAACTCCTACTACAGATTCTGCACCACTCAGCACCGCCTGGTCCTCCTCCAGACCCTACATTTTCTGCTTCCCAGCTCCACCCCCAGATTCTTCCCAGCAGCAGCAAAAGTTAAGAAGGGGTGCACTGTGATGTAAGAGAGGGTGGGGGGACTCTTGACATTTGATGTAAGGGGGCTGGGGTGTTCTGGACATATGCTTATAATGATTATGAGAATTATACAATTCTATGCCAGTGGAAAAGGAAGGTCGCATACTGCTGGTATCATCCACAGATTTCACAAGAAACTTTATTGGAGACAATCTCCAATAAAGCTTCTTGTGGGTGATACCAGTGGTGTGTGGAACTCCTTTATGCATCATTAGCTACATGGATACAACCAGCCTTTTGAGAGCAACCATAATGCTGATGTGGCCCGCAATAAAATTGAGTTTGACAAGCCTGCTATAAGAGATGCTTAGAGACTGGGGACATTCATGCTGCAGGAGAGGTTAAGAGACTGGGAAATTATTACAAGAGACGGTTAAAGTAGGGTTGCCATCTCATCCCTTTAACACTGAACACATATCAATTACACAGGTTCTGTGGTTGATTAAGGTGGTAATTAAACTCACTTTGTGCTTTATCTGCATTAAATTGGCCTCAGAACCTATGTAATTTATATGTGTTCGGGTTTAAAGGGATGAGGCAGCAACCAAAGGTTAAAACGGAGTTCCGACTTAAATTGTTTTTTAAAAGTTAGCAGCTACAAATACTGCAGCTGTTGACTTTTAATAATCGGACACTTACCTGTCCCAGGGTCCAGCGATGCGGGCTTATGAAGCACCGCTCCTCTCCGTGGCGCTGGCATCACTACTGTGGGCACCCGGCTGTGGCTTCACAGCTGGGCACGCACTGCGCATGCACGCACCGCACTGCGCATGCACGCACCGCACTGTGACTGGCCGGGCAATCATCTGGGACCTGTGACGTGTCCCAGATGATTGCCTAGAGGGAGGGGGGAGAGGTGAACTTCCTTCTGGTGCTGCGGTTCCCCGGGAGGAAGTGGGAGCTGAAACCCTCTAAAAAGAGGATTTCCACTCCCCCCCCCCCCCCAAAAAAAAAATTATATGCCAAATGTGGCATGTGAGGGGGTAACCTTCCCTTAAAGCAGAAGTTCAATTTTTGGGTGGAACTCCACTTTAAAGACTGGGGACATAATACAGGAGATGGTCTGGCACTGCAGATGTACTGCAGGAGATGTTCAGAGACTGCATTCATAATACAGGAGATAATCAGAGACTGCAGGCATGTTGCAGGACATGGCCAAAGACCTTAGACATACTATAGGAGATGGTCAGAGGCTGTAAACATAATACAGGAGATGGTCAGAGACTGCAAATATATTGCCAGACATGGTCGGAGACTTCAAACATAAGATAGGAGGTGGTCAGATACTGCAGACATACTATAGGAGATGGTCTAGGACTGCAGACATACTACAGAAGTTAATCAGAGACTGCAGATAACGCATTGGAGATACTCAGAGTCTGCAGACATGATACCCAAGATGGTCAGGGACTGTGGACATGCTGTGCTTGGGGACTAGAGATTTGTCCCGTAAGGCAGGCAGAGAGTGAGGACCAGAGACTGCTAGAAATAACTGGCATTACAGTCCCTTTACAGATCAATGCTCCCACTACTAAATGTAGATAGGGCACCAGGGGCCCAAGTGAACTAGATACCACATGCTTATTAACCTGCCGGGGAATAGGTCTGTCATTGTTCTGTCATGTGATCACTCAGAACCAATGCAGAATCATTACATGTAATATTACCATGTGACCATTCATGGCCAAGGCAGTGGAAATGGTTACTGTACCGCATCAAAGGACATTTCTCTGGTGATAAATCCCATAATAATGGAAATTACCGTATTTATCGGCGTATAACACGCACTTTTTTCCTCTTAAAATCAGGGGAAAATCGTGGGTGCGTGTTATACGCCGCTCCCCCGCTGATTGTGAGCGAGCGGAGCTGAGATACACAAAGCCAAAGTACACTTGGCTTTACTCGGCTCCTCTCGCAGTCACGCCCACCTCCACTGATTGCGAGCACCGCTGAGATACAGAAAGCCGTGTGTACTTCGGCTAGTCTCGGCTCCTCTCGCAGTCCTGCCCCTGACTGTGAGCAGAGCTGAGTCTAGCCGAAGTACACTCGGCTTTCTGTATTTCAGCAGCGCTCGCAATCAGTGGAGGTGGGCGTGACTGCGAGAGGAGCCGAGTAAAGCCAAGTGTACTTCAGCTTTGTGTATCTCGGCTCCTCTCGCAATCAGTGGAGATGGGCGGGACTGTGAGCAGAGCCGAGTCTAGCCGAAGTACACTCAGCTTTCTGTATTTTGGCTCCACTCACAGTAGGCGGAAATCGCCGCCAATTTTAAATCAGGCCAGGGCAAGGCTGCAAATGCAAAGGCACTGGGCAAGGCTGCAGATGGACACTGGGCAAGGCTGCAGATGGACACTGGGCAATGCTGCAAAGGCACTGGTCAAGGCTGCAGATGGACACTGGGCAAGGCTGCAAAGGCACTGGGCAAGGCTGCAGATGGACACTGGGCAAGGCTGCAATGATGGACAAGGCTGCAGATGGACACTGATAAGGCTGCATTGATGGGCATTTAAATGTAAGTTTTTTTCCTTACACTTCCCTCCTAAAAGTTATTTTCCTTAAAATTCCCTCCTAAACTTGGGGTGCGTGTTATACGCCGGCGCGTGTTATACGCCGATAAATACGGTAACTGTATCTGACACAGCAAAAGGACACTATTTAGCCTTCCCTAGCTGGTAGGACAATACTACACCATGTCTAAAGACCTGTGCACAAGGAACATGCTGAATATTCGTAAGCATTGCAGCAGTTGATATGATTTTGAAATGTTAATTTGGTGGGGTCAGTCCACCCCAAAACTGATTTTTTTCAGTGTTAGCGAATTAAACCACAGAATAGTTTCTTCTATCTCTCAGGAACTCCAGCAGTGAGATTTCTGTGGAAAGTTCTTGGGTCTCCACAGTGGTCATTGCAAGGGGTTCACACCATCCCTACAGGTTTAAGATAACAACAGAAGGAGCACGTACACCCTAAAGTAGGCGTAAACATTGTTGGGAAATCTCATCATTATAATCCTCAAGAGATACAAGATGCCAGGGAGGGCCTCAACCCAGCAGACCCCACCTAGAACTGAGATATCAGTCTAGATGACCTGACCCAAAGACCATGGGACTCTCCCGAACCCCCATGGAAAAGTTTTATAAGTTTTATTCATCTTCAGTATGAGGACAGTCCGCTCTGAACTCTCTCAGAAGAGCCAAATGCAGAATGTGTTTTCACTTAAGTGTTACTTAATTCTTTGCAGAGTCCAGCCCGGCACTTAATCATATCAGCCCGGGATTAAAGATTGTAAATTAAGTCAAGATGTAAAGTAAAGAGATTAATTTTTAGTAGCTGAAACTGCCAGCCAAATGTGTGAGATTTGAATATGGATGAACTTTTCTGTAGGAAAATAATGCAATTCTGCCACGTGTGCCACTTTGTGCCACTGCTGTAATATCAGATAAAACTGTTACTGATGATGGGTGACACCCGGACAAGAAGTGCCAAAGACAGTTTTGGCAGTAGTTGGCCTTTATTTGGTTGCAGCTGGATATTTCAGTAGCTGGCATGCTCTAATAATCTATCTATTCTCAACCAGGGCTCCATGGTACCCTAGGGTTCCTCCCAAACTTGCTAGGGTTTACTTCAGTCTGGGTTAATTGACCTGCAGTTTGATGCCTGCAGAGTACAGGGGTCAGTGCCACTTGGCCAGTGCCTGATTTATAAGAGGGCAAAAGGGGCAACTAACTGCCACATGCTTCCTGACAGAAGGGACCCTTCTCTATAAAAACAAAAATATATAAAAAGTACATCTAATAATTAAAATAAATAATAATACAATACTATACAATATATAATAATGTTAAAAAAAAATCCTTTCTTTTATTAAATGTATCTTGGAAAGTATTATTTTTCCTGCCATCCGCTGTAAAAGGTTTTATTCTGGACTGGTATATTGCATCAAAATTTTAAATTAATTTTGTCAGTTCAAGCTAACCACATAGAGCAGGAAGGTGGCCTATGACTGCGTGCGTGTGTGTGCATATGTGACCTCAGAATGACGTTGTGTCATGCATTTTAAAAATGTGTGACCGGCATTGAGAATGTTCATGATGCCCCCCCAAACCTGGTGTGCCCCAGGCCCCCCAAGGACTATATCTGGCCCTGCACTTGGCAAAGCCAACTGCATGAGCCCAATGATCTTTTCTGTAGGGGAGGCATTCTGACCACCAATGTAAGGGGCGTCTTTCCCACTAACCACCAAAGAAATGGTTTTTGGAGTTCCCTGAGACCTGAAAATGATTTCCTCTGGGTTAAAAAAGTTGAGAAAGATTGATCTGATCAATAGTGTCATTCAATGAATTGTAACTCACCAGCTGTAAGACTTACAAGTTCCAGCCTGTCCTGCCAAACAATAGTAAACCTGCAATGATCGATCAGGGGACATTTAGGAGCCCCAATGCCCCTTGTTTCCCCTGCACGGACCAAAGGGTAACTTTTCATATTTGGCAGTCAATACTCAGGAGACTAGTCAAGTTTTCCCATAAAGAGAATGATCCAACAAATGTTCAAACTTTATTTGCGAAACACAGTTTGCATTTTTCAATACACGTTTTTGATCCATTGAAGTCTATAAGTCCCTGGCCCTTTCCATAAAATGTCAACAGGCGACTCATAGGAAACCATGTTAAATGAACTGCGGTGTGTTTCTGGAAAACTGAAAATGCACTAAAAAAAATAAATGCATAGGTGTGAACCCAGCCTTATGCCCTGTACACACGATCCGAATTTCCGATGAAAAAAGTCTAACGGAATTTTTTCATCGGCTATTCCGACCGTGTGTGGGCCCCATCGGACTTTTTTCCGTCGGAGTTTAGAAATAGAACATGTTTTATTTTTTTCCGATGGAAATTCCGATTGTCTGTGTGGAACTCCGACAGAATAAAAAACACGCATGCTCAGAATCAAGTCGACGCATGCTCGGAAGCATTGAACTTCATTTTTCTCGGCTCGTCGTAGTGTTGTAAGTCACCGCGTTCTTGATGCTCGGAATTTGGTGTGACAGTGTGTATGCAAGACAGCTTGAACGGAATTCCGACTGAAAATTCCATCGGATTTTAACCCATCGGAAATTTGGATCGTGTGTACAAGGCATAAGAGTCCAAAGTGAAGTTTTATTCCAAACAAATAGCAGGTGCTACAGCCAACATGTTTCAGGGCCACACAATGTCCCCTTCATCAGGATTAAACTGTTCCATAAAGTCATTCAAAATAGTGCATAAAAAGAAATAATACTCCAAATAGTTATGGGCATAGCTCCCAACTGTCCCTGATTTTGAGGGACTGTCCCTGACTTGGAACAAAGTCCCTCTGTCACTCTTTCCTCCTCATTTGTCCCTCATTTTGCATAGTGCACTCTTTTAAAAAGTGTTTCCTAGTGCTAAATCTTTCATTCAATTATAAATTGATGCATTTGTAAATGTCAAAAGCCAGTATAAAGGGGAGCAGCAGTGGTAAAAAAAAAAAAACACTTGTGGGTTTAACTAATTATTCTTTTAGTATAAGAGTGACAGGGGGTTTCCTATGCCTACATATTTTTGCTAATAGGTTTCCCTCGTTCCCATCTGAAAAATCTGGGAGGTATGGTTATGGGTACATCTGTGAGGATAACTGAATGTGCATAAACCATATGTATACAGCATATATCCCAGCTGAAACAACAGCTGGGATCATGTTGTTTATGATCTCGAATCTTAAAAACCTATGAAATTATCTTAATTATATAACACTTATGAGTGATAAATGATCTAACTTTACCTTTCATTTTAAGGAAAAAAATTCTTTTTATAATATATACACTATATTGTCAAAAGTATTGGGACACCTGCCTTTACACGCACTTGACTTTTAATGGCATCTCAGTCTTAAGCTGGATACACACTATACAAATTTCTGTAGATTTTTTTCCTTTAGATTTACCAAAACCATATAATATGAGGTCAAACCTTAATGCCGCATACACACGATCATTTTTCTCGTCGGGAAAAATTACATTTTTTCTCTTTGACGAGAAAAGTGACCGTGTGTGGGCTTTTGGTCATTTTTCCCGACGAGAAAAACGGCATTAATCACGACGAGAAAAATTAGAACATACTCTAATTTTTCTAGTCGTGATTCACGGCATTTTTTTCCGCGGCAGTTTTCCCATAGGGAAACACTGCCGGGGAGCCTACACATGGTCGTTTTTCTCGACCAAGAGAGAAAATGACGGGAAAAACGGCCGTGTGTAGGGAAACAAGCCGTTCGTTTTTCCCATCGATTTTCTCGACGGTGTTTTCACCGTCGAGAAAATCTATCGTGTGTACGCGGCATTAGAGTTTTAATTTGTATGCAATAAGACAGGCCCTTGCACTACATGGTTTTGGTAAATCTAAAGGAAATCAGACAACAAAAGTTGTATAGTGTGTATGGGGTCTTAGTCCGTAGGGTTCAATATACAGATGGCCCACCCTTTGCAGCTATAAGACCACTTTCACACTGAAGCGCTTTTCAGGCGCTTTAATGCTAAAAAAATCAATGAATGCTTTCACACTGGGGCAGTGCGCTGAAAAAACGCCCCTCTCCATTGAAATGAATTGAAAGCGATTCAAAATCGCCTGAAAAGCACTTCAAAAGCGCTCAGTGTTTTACTGGCAGTTTTTCAAGCGCCTCAGTGTGAAAGTGGCCTTACGGCTTCAACTCTTCTGGGAAGGCTGTCCACAAGGTTTAGGAGTGTGTCTATGGGAATGTTTGACCATTCTTCCAGAAGCACATTTGTGAAGTCAGGCATTGATGTTGGATGAGAAGTCCTGGCTCGCAGTCTCTGCTCTAATTCATCCCAAAGGTGTTCTATCGGGTTGAGGTCAGTCAAGTTCCTCCACCCCAAACTCGCTCATCCATGTCTTTATGGACCTTGCTTTGTGTACTGGTGCGCAGTCTTGTTGGAACAGGAAGGGGCCATCCCCAAACTGTTCCCACAAAGTTGGAAGCAAGAAATTGTACAAAATGTCTTGGTATGCTGATGTCTTAAGAGTTCTCTTCACTGGAACTAAGGGGCCAAGCCCAACCCCTGAAAAACAACCCCACACCATAATTCCCCCTCCACCAAATGATTTGGACCAGTACACAAAGCAAGGGGTTTGGGGTTTGAGAAACTTGACTGGCCTGCACAGAGTCCTGACCTCAAACCTTTGGGATAAATTAGATAGGAGACTGCCAGCCAGGCCCTCTCATCCAACATCAGTGCCTGACCTCACAACTGCGCTTCTGGAAGAATGGCCAAACATTCCCATAGACACACTCCTAAACCTTGCGGACAGCCTTCCCAGAAGAGTTGAAGCTGTTATAGCTGCAAAAGGGGGGCCAACTCAATATTGAACCCTACAGACTAAGACTGGGATGCCATTAAATGCACGTGTAAAGGCAGGCGTCCCAATACATTTGACAATATAGTGTACATACTATATATAGATGTCTAAAGGTCAGCACTGACATGGTGGTCAAATGACCTTGTTTATATGCAAAGAGTCAGGTGTTAGCACTGGGGTTAGGATTAGCACATTTTGGTAGAAGAACAGGTCCATGATTAGTAAAATAAACTTTCTTAATTCTCTGAAGCATTAAAGCCCATTGTACCCTTACCAATCACCTTTAAAGTTATCTGGCCAAGGACCCTCCTCCCCATCAGCTAATCGCTTGCCTATATTTAAAGCCCCACTTACTTACTTGAATCTATGGTCTTCTGGACTGCAGAGTGGATGGGTCATTTTTTAGGGGTCCACGAGGTTCACATGCTGATGGGGGGAGGGGACATTTTCGCCCAGAGACACGTTTACCATTGACTACAATGCATTTTATCAAATGCCAAATTTTTACAGAAGTGTCCAGATGTTCGCAAAAATTTCAGCAATACAAAACCTCCTGATTTGGCTCATCCCTGCTTGCAACACAGAAGACAAAAACAATTTATTCAGAATAAAGACAGATAAATGATATTCTTTTCCTGGTTCTTTCTTGAGGTTCACTTCATCTCTTTTCTCATTAATGTCTCTGCAAAATGTCCTTTTGAAGCCAGAGAAAAGATTGGTCATCGCTGCGTCGTCTGTCTCATGCCGCCACCTGCACTACGTTGGGGAAAATTGGCACTTTTCTTTGAGAATTAGACTGCGAAGAATCCATCAGCTTTGCCAGAAGCGATCAATCTCTGCTCTCCGGCTAATGGCCACATATTAGAGCAATGAGATTGTAAGCCTATTACGGGTCTGGCAACCACTCAGGACAGAATTCATTTCACCTATGTGCAAAGCAGCGTGTGCAAGTGTCACGTTATATTGTCTCTCGTGGAACAAACGTATAAATTGGACGCTGTTTTGGATTATTTCTGCAGATGTCAATTTCCTTTAAAAAGAGTTTTCCATTTTCAAGAATATAACGGGAAACCCCATCTATCCCTGAGAGGAGACCCAGAATGGAGAACCTGCACTGTCTGCTGGAGGCTTGAAGGGTTGGGTGCCAATGATCTGCAAAGCAGGTTGACCTCAGCTGACCAGGCTACACTTTACTGCATTCATAGACAGGAAAATAATTCTGATGGGTCATTGGGGGTTAACACGCTTTGCACACTATTCTTCGACTCAAGTAATAAGACCCTGGGGGTTATTTACTAAAGGCAAATCCACTTTGCACTACAAGTGCAAACTACAAGTGCAAACTACAAGTGCAAAGTGCACTTGGAAGTTCAGTCACTGTAGATCTGAGGGGGACATGCAAGGAAAAAACAGCATTTTAGCTTGCACACGATTGGATGATAATATCAGTAGCGCTTCCCCTCATTTCAGATCTACCCCTCAGATTTACAGCGACTGCACTTCCAAGTGCACTTTCATTGCAATTTCAAGTGCACTTTACACTTGTAGTTTGCAAAGAACGAAAGGATATTTGGACAGCCGCACTCCAGAAAAATTCTTTCTTTGGTTGCCTTTATTTGTAAAAATAGGATAAAAAAACACTACAAGCCACAGCAAGAAAAAAAGGACACACAGCTGACACGTTTCGCACTAGTACTTAGTGCTTACTCATAGCTAACACTCTTGAAAATGCATTTGAAATAAATACTCTAACACAGTGATCACATGGTCAAAAGACAAATGGTGAATTGTATCCAATTAAGTAAATTCGTGATTAAGATCACATGCATGCATGATTAAAGGGAGTGACACACCATTGTAAATGATAACATTAAATCAATT